>JAECMU010117858.1:0-22180 GCA_016106625.1 Dracogyra subfuscus
TTCGGTCCTTTCTATTGAAATATTTTGCCCATACGCTCTACTTATCGACCATTTTGAGGGTAACGTGGTGTCGTCAGATGTATTTTTAGTGTTTTACTTAAAGGCGGGAATACGTACTTTGCAATACCGAAATTTTCGGTATTTTGAGATTTGCTCGGTACGGTATTTTGGTATTGACATGATACCGATACCGATCGGTATATACCGAATACCGCCCAGCTCTACATAAGGGGTGGGACGTAGCTCAGTGGTACAGTGCTCGCTCGATGTGCGGTTGGTCTGGGATCGATTCCCGTCTGTGGGCCCATTAGGCTATTTCTCGTCACAGCCAGTGCACCACGACTGGTATATCAAAGGATGTGATATGTGCTGTCTTGTCTGGGATGGTGCATATAAAAGATCCCTTGCTGCTAATCGGAAAGAGTAGCCCATGAAATGGCTACAGTGGGTTTCCTCTCTCAATATCTGTGTGATCCTTAACCATATGTCTGACGCCATATAACCATAAATAAAATGTGTTGAGTGTGTCGTTAAATAAAACATTTCTTTCTTTCTAATTTACATAAGCAAATCAGATTTGAAGAAATTGCTGCATGGAATATTTTGCTCTTAAATAGGCTACAACTTCTGACTATGTTTTCTCTAAAATCTATGGTTTCTAAATCTAAATGGTTTTCCAGTTCTGTATTTTGTGTTCATTTTTAATTGTTTCTTTTTTTAAGAGTTGTGATACGAGGTGACAAAGATGAAAATGCAGTTTTGTGCACCAGTGACAAGACATTTGAAATAAAGGAAGCAGAAACATCAAACTCCATGTTGATAATGACTCAGCTGGAATACGGAGATGAACTCACCCAGGGTGAACCACAAGAAATACAGATGAGAGAGGTAGAAGGAGGGATGCTTTAAATGTCTTAATTATCATAGAGAAATACATAGTGTTATGGACAACCATCTTCTCATTTTAACAACACTTATAAATGTAATAAACTGTTATTAAAGCCAATAAAATGCTTCTGTTTGTGTGTAGCAAACATCAGCTGAGATAAGTTCTGAGCATGAAAATTCTAAATCTGCATAAGCATTTTGTTTCACTATTTCTTACACAAGTAATCACAGTAATTTGTTTATGTGGGTGAATAAACTATTATATATCAATAAGCTTTTGTCAATTCATTTAACAAGTGAAAGATTCTACAAAACAATGACGTGTTTTATGGACAGAAATAGTTTCAAATATTTACTGCTGTTTTTCTTTAGGTGTGTTCAGTTTTGTACAAATATTATGAACTTCGACCTTGTAAGCCAAAGGTGAAGAAGCTGAAAAAGCTGTTAGAACAAAATGAGTTTAGTGGGAAAGAGTGTGAAGAGGATGAGGAACACCAGGGGTCAAAGGTCGGTGCTTTCTTTGTAGTGGCCACCATTTTATATTGTATACTAGTATTTTACAATGTTAAACACATGTTCATCGTGAAATTTTCACAAATCGTACAATATTATTTTGCTAAATGCCTCCTAAAAATGTACAATTATTATTTTTACCAAATTAAATTTGTATGAAATGTTTTTGTTTTTTTTTTCATTTTAAAAAGTACGATATCATTGCCTCACTAATCCCCAGTATGTGGTTCATACTCTATTGCTTGTGAACAGCTGTGAGTAGAGTGGTATTTAAATGGCTATTACAATTTATCAAATGTACCTACTGTAGTCATACTGTTTTAATACTTTGTTGCAGTTCACATACACTGATTTACTGGATATGGTGCAGGCCAGTGAAACCGAACTGCAGGTTGCCCTCAAGAAGCTAAATGCTTGTTTGATTGATGGTATTATATTTATCACTTTTAACAATTTGGATTTTGTTCCTGGTATTGGTTAGTGCTCAAACACTTTTAACAGTAGAACCAGACCTACATAATTATTTGCTTTTTAGGCTAGATTGATAAAAGTAAACCACCAATCAGTGTAACCAGTGGTAAAATGTTTGCTTGATATGCAGTTGAACTATAATTGATTCCAATTGGCGGGCCCATCTGGTTATTTCTCATTCCAACCAGTGCTCTACAACTTTGGTATGTAATATCCTGTCTGTGGGATGTCCATATACAGGGTTAGCACACGCTTGAAAAGGCCCTAAATTTGAAGGGTTGCCCGAAAAAGTCCCTATTTTGATAGTCTAGCCCTAAAAAGCCCTATATTTTGATAGTCTAGCCCTAAAAAGCCCTATATTTTACTGTCAAGTTCACAAAAGACCCTAAAATGGGCCATATAAGCCCTGAAACCGACAGACAGTTTTCTTCTTACGGAAACATTAAATAAATTTCCAAAATACATCGATATCTACTTCCATTTGTTGGTTTCTGTGCTCGCTCGAACGTTTGTGTGTAAACAATGCCAAAATGATACCAACGATTCATTCGTAAAACATCGTCAATATTCGGTATAGTTCGTAGAATTCGGAACATCTCGTACATTTCTAGCGTAACGGAATATGACGAACTGTTCCGATTGTTATTCTTAGTTCTAAGGATTCATTCTTTCGGGGAGCGCTTGATTTCTAAAACGAAATACGTTTCTAAAATACTAATCTAGAGTCTTAATCTCAGTACAAAGTAAATAAAACGGAATATTATAACACTATCTGAACTGAATCAGATAGTTTTGCCTATGTGAATTCTACGTATTTATGTTTATGAAAATATTTAGGACAGTTCTCGGTCAATTCCGACGGCCCGCTCGAACACTCCCATTATTTTGTAGAGTTCGAAGATCATTGCAAATGGCGAAGTTTTAGTATTTCACCGTTTTTAATTTGCTAACACTAAGACTTGTTGACTTGTCGAAATGGGTAAATGTGTGTTTAACAACAGATGGCAGACAACATACACATGGGTAACAAAGGCGGAACACAAACACAATGCGTATTGTAAATGTTGTAAGAAACTTATAGATCTCGGGAAGATGGGCGAGGGTGAGTTAAAGTCGCACGAAAGAAGTGACAAACATAAAACTAATTATCGCTCAACTGCTGTGCAGCAGTCTTTTGTTCACTTTACCATACCAACACCTCCCAGTACAACGCCGCCTGTTGGCTCTTCCACCCCATCAACTAGTAAAAGTCTTCAAGATTATGTATCAAAAAACAATGTTTTGAAATCGGAAATTTTATGGACAATCCAAACAATTGTAACACACACCTCTTACAAATCAAATGAAATAACAGGAAACCTATTTAAAACAATGTTTCCAGACAGCAAAATTGCAGACAAATTCCAATGTGGGGAGTGGAAAACTGCATATCTAGCTGTTTATGGAATTGCAGAACATTTAAAATCCTTTTTATTACAGGACATAAACGATAAAGGGCTACTTTGTAGTCCTCTTTGATGAAAGTCTGAATAAAAAATCTCAGTCAAAACAAATGGACTTCCATGTGAGATACTGGTGTGATAACAAAGTAGTTTCCCGTTACCTGGGGTCTGTGTTTATGGGCCACGGCACAGCCATCGACATGGTAGAACATTTTAATAAAGGAATAAAAGATCTAAAACTCATGAAAACGATATGCTGCAAATTTCTATGGATGGACCTAATGTTAATTGGAGTTTTTTCGAACTCATTAACAAACAATTTCAGAAGGATTATGATGTTACTCTGATAAACATTGGATCATGTGGCTTGCACATAATGCACAATGCCTTTAAAACTGGTGCACAAGCAACAGGATGGGGACTTTCTTCTTTGTTATCGAGTCTCTACTATCTTTTCAAAGACAGTCCAGCCAGGAGAGAGGTAACAAAATCCAGTTGTTTAAGGGAAAGGGCAAAAGAAAAGATGGCGTTTTCTCTTGATTTGGAGGTTAAACTGAAGCATAAACTTGAGGAACTAAAGAAATAAAGATTTGTGTTCACATGAAAATATCCCTAAATTTTACTTACATTGACCCTAAAAAGTCCCTAAATTTATGTTCGAAATTTCTGTATGAACCATGATATAAAAATCCCTTTGTCAAAAGGTACTTAACAAGAGGGACCTGTAGGTTTCGTCTCTGCCTGTCTGTTCATCGAGCTCTCCATGCATCTGTCCCACGTATAGTTCTCTGGGGTTTGGGTTTGGGGGTGAATCAAAATACTTCAAGATACTAAGATGGAATGTTTTGTATACGTTTATCATATAGAGTTCCAGATCAAGTTTGACTTTAATGCAGATTGGCCCATTGTTGATGCAGTTATGACCCTTGAATTTAGGAGGTACAGAAATTTGTTGGGCCTGGCTAGAGGCAAGTAGTCTGGTGTTAGACTGTGATTATTTCTTGGCAGACAACTATAAAATGGCAACTATTTGACTGAAGTTGACAGGGAAGAGCATGTAGGTTGTAAACATGTGTAACTTGACATTGAAGACTTGTTTGTGGTAATTCCAGCCCATGCAAAAGTATTGCTTTTTGTGTAAAATGTGTATACTCTGGCCAGGTTTAGAGGGTGTGTTTGTTTAAACCAATATCCTGGGAGAAAGACCTGGACAACAGGGGTTGTCCATTTCTGGGTATGTGTCCTCCAGGCAGGCAAAGGTACATACAAAAATCCACGGCTGATATTAATAAAAAGGGTATAGCCACTAAGGCTATATAGAAACAGTGAAATTCATTGAGGTCTGTGGACAGGAGACATTGCTTTTGCAGTGCTCTCTGAATGCTTTTGTGTTTTGCAGTTGTAATTTGCTTTTGTTTAAAACTATAATTTTATATGTTATTTCAAACAATATCAATACATTTCTAGCTAATAATATAATATGTCAGTACTTTTTATTTGCAGGTTATTGGCGTGTGTTGAATTTTGACTTCATGTCTCAAGTTTTAAATCATATTATCGGACTGTGTGATGAAAATGACTGGTATGACTCTGGGATTCAGCTTGATGAATGTTGTCAGGCTCTGGAAGAGATCTATCCAAGGTAATCTGTCTTTTCATTAGCATTTTCCGTTGATATATGAGATACGACATTCAAAAACCGTGTTTTTTAATTGACCTTTTGAACAAATAAATGTGTCATAAGCAAATAAACTTTCAAACTATTACAATTCAGATCTGTGTACCTTTTTAAACTACTACATTGATAAGAAATGTTAAAACTGAAAATATGTATGTTATAGCATGTGTATGTATGCATATGTTTGGGTTTTTGTGGGGTTTTTTTTGTTGTGGACATCTATCAATATTGCTTGAGTTATGGCCCTTTGTTGTTTGATTGTGTACCACAGTTCTGAAAAATGTGTCCTTTTCCCTAACTTTGGATAGTATTTAAAATAATTATGTATAATATATATATTCAGGTAGAAAATGGAGTCAGTAATATCAATTAGTTCCTTGTTCTTTTTAAGATGCATATGTCTGAAACATATGTCTTTTCCCTGCTTATTGGTTCTTAAACTTTTATAGAGGTATTCAGTATTACTTCAATATCTGTATATTATTCGAGTTTAAACATGGAGTAAATGTTACCACAGTGTTTCAACTTTTCATTGTCTGGAAAATGTGAGAGCATAACCAAAATATTGTGATTTATTTTTCAGATCTGTTGTACACCATGTGGTGAGCAGTTTTTCAAAGCCAAGAACTTCAGCTACAGTCGAAGATGACTCGTCTCATCAAAATACAGGTGATAGTTGATTGTTTCACACTGGGGTGTTCTTTATCTTTGAAGGTAGAAACGTAGAACACTATAATATCTAAGGTTTTAGCTGGAACCAACAATTTGATGAGTTTGCTTAGAAAAACAATTATCAAATTGAAATTTGGTTAGCCAAACAGCCTGAATGAATATTTGACGACACCCCAGCACACAAATTATGCATCAGCTATCGACAGTTCATATATAATGGGTTCATGATTTTGAATTAGCTATTTGATGGAGTAATTCCAGGGGTCAACCTTAGCAGTAGCCTGGGGTGTTTTGTCTACCTATTTCTTCCTCGGGGTACCAGATGTCTAAGCCCAGTAGTCTGCCGGTCTACAAGATCTTTTTGCACATCCAATTACTTCACATTCAACAATAAACTTGAACACGTAAAACCTTCACCTAAAACAGCATATATATATATATATATTGTTTATTTATATAAATTATCGAGCTACCAATTTTTACTGAGGACTACCAAATTTTATAACCTGATAGACCAGTGGGCTATCACTGAAAAAATGTAAGATCGAGGCCTGAATTCTTCTTTTCGTTCGCTTGTTGGATACACGTTGAGGCCAGCAGTGATGGTGAACGATACTGTTCTTTGTAGATCACTTCTTGTGCCATACAGCTTCTTCTGGAGAGTTGTTGTAGTCTCTCTCAGCTGCTGTTGGTTAAAGGTGGAGTAATGATGAAATGAATTCACCAAATTCAACCTTTAATTCTCATTTGACAATTTGGTCAGTGACTGCTTAAACCTTGCTGATGGTGGTAGCAATAGACTCCAAAAACCACAGCTGGTTACTTCAATTTTGCCCCATTTAGACAGCTGTATTGGCTGGTGAGTACAGATGCAAATTTCAGACTTTTGCTGATGCATATTTCATGTTGGTCTTAATTGGTAGGTGTACGCCAAGCATAATGAACGTTAAGTAATATTTAAAATTACTTATGCCATTATAACAATCTATTTTAATGGTTTTGTAATGCAGATTTTATTAAATGCAAATTTTTATACATTTGCAAATAAGACTTGTCTTTATTTTATTTATTTTTTATAGATTCATTGTTTGTGCTAAATGAAGATAGCATCTGCCGCTTCTTTGCGGAAGTGGTTTTGAGGCAAAGTGGCATGGTAAGGATAAAATAAATGGTAAACAGGGCTCATACAGGACAGTTCTAAATGCCAATAATTAATGTAAAATATTAGTAGATGAAATAATTTTAAGCAGTGATGTTAAAGAAGTTGGTAGTGTTCTTTGTTTTAAATATTTATATTCCCCAGTCTTTCTGACAATGTCAGGATTGGGGAGCCTTCAATTCATGGCCTTACATTAAAGTGATATCATTTGTATACAAGTACATATATTTAATTTGATACATAAATGCATTTGCAATGTTTCTGTATAAATTAAAGATTGGCAAAAAACAAAAGAAATTACTATGACACATAGAATGGAAAGGACTGGGAAATATAGAAAAAGAAAGAAGATATAATGGTTAAAACACATAACAATAATAATTTAATTTTCTTTGCGTCTGTACACTTTACGGCAATCTGATTGGTCCAAAGGTGCTTACTTTTTTTCATTCATATCTCGATGAACCCCCAAAAATTAAGCCACGCTTACTACCCCGACTCGCATTACATTTGTGCAACAAGCCAGATTATTCCAGATGGCAATCACATTTAGATATTTTGAAAAAAACGGTGCAATCTACAAAAAAATAATACAATAAATTAATGGAAAATGCTATAGCTGAGTAGACATATGCATCTATATGCATTTATAAACAAATAAAATAAAATAAATACAGGGGGGGGGGTAAATTTATACTAGCGCAAAACGAAAAAGACCTGGAATTTGAAACAAGTTATTGTTAGAAAATATGTTTGTTAAAGAAATTAATTTTAGCTAATGTACTGTTTCATATTTGCAGTTTAACTTGGAAGAGTTCCTGAAGGTGTGGCAGCAGTGCGTTCCTGAATGTATGAAGACAAGTTTACACCAGATTGAGGTAGGATCCAGGGCCCATATTTTCAAAGCAATCTTAGCCTACGAAATCGTAAAACCATCATAAACTATAATGTCACTATGGTGTGTGCTGTAGTGACGTCACACCCTATGATGGCTTTACAATTTCGAAAATATGAGCCCTGCATTTAAAAACCAAACCCATTTCTTGCATTTTTTGTTTTGAAGTATATCTCTGTCAGATTCAACTTTTATTGGAATTGTTGAAGGCTATGTTTTATATGTATATATATTCTTTCTTTTTTTCATATTATAATGGGATATTGTTAACTTTACTTTTGACACCATATACCATATGTAGTTATACTTTTAAAATGTGCTGATGTTAGGAAATATTTTGTTTTCAAAAACTTGATTGGTAATATTTCTAGTCCTTTAACAATGATTTGCAACTCCTGTTTAATGTTTTTAAATTGTGTAGCAATCTCTCAAACTTGCATAGCGAATTGTGACATGATCCTAAACAAAATGTTCCCAGGATGTATGCTTCCTGTTGTTAATAATGTTTGGTTGTAGTTAAAAAGTTTTGTTTTTTCTTTTCCTCAGGGAATGGCATTAATAAACACAGACACCACACCTCAGGTTATTTGTTACTTTCCAGTAGAAAACTTACCTGAAGATATTCTAGAAAGGTGATTAGTTTTTATCATAGTCCTAATCCTAATCCTAAGAATTTAACGTACACGTTCAGAGCAAGCTGTTGTAGTGTACGCCTGTCGCAGTCGCAGGGACCGGCCTTGGCCGGATCCCTCCGTCTGTGACAGGAAAGGTGTGCGGGAGGGTAAGAGAGGGACCAAGGGAGAACCAGTAGCCCAATCGACTTGGAGGCAGGTGGGGGGTTTGTAAGTGCTATGGAGTTTTGATACCCTAATGGGTAGGTCCGAAAAGGATATGAGTGCGCAATTTAATTGAAGGAAGTTTGGCGCAATTTTGATGGTCGTTTGAATTTGAAATTTTGAGTGAGAGCTAGAATTTTTATCATAGTTACAATAAAATACTTTTATAATGAACCACAATAGTTAGTTTGTTGTAGCAGAAGTTTGTTGTACACATTTACATAAGTTGGTTATTAATATATAGGGATATTAAAAGAATCCTTCATATGTGGAATAGCCCTGTCCCACATGGATACATAATAAAGGATTATTATTCTCTCATCCAGTAGATGAAAAACAAGCATTTTGGGAAAACGTGAAAAACCTACAATGGTTTATATTAAAAGTATAGAGCGAAAATGGCAGTATAATTTCGTTATGACAGCAGGTTGCCTTGTTTTTATGAAATATATAAAGCATTTCTTGCTTTATTTTGCCGTTTACATGTTAATATCAGCTCAAACAACAGAAGTCACGTGGTCATGCAAGATAGATTTATTCCACATGGGCTGACATCATGGAATACGCCTGTCTTTGCATGGCTAGGGATGGGGAAAAAAACAGGACTTTACAATCAGTTCGTTCTAAGCATGTTCATTAAAAGTGTACTTCACTGTATATTGTTCAGGATGGAGATATTCAGTAGTGATTAAATGTCTGTTTGTTGGGGGAGAATCTAGGATATTATATCCTAGTAATCTGACTTTGTTACTTTTATCTTGTATGTGACATCTGATAGAAAGTTAAAGTTTGTTATGTTTAATGACACCACTAGAGCACATTGATTTATTAATCATCAGCTTTTGGATGTTAAACAATTGCTAATTCTTAGAGCGGCAACCTGCTACAGTTTTCCATTATATGACACCCAATAGTTAATGATTAGCACTGTATGGAACTATCTTCTTTTCCATTGCAGGTTTAATTATCTGTTCAAACGACGACAGAAGTGGACATTGGCTGAAATAACTCCATACATAAAGTAAGTTTGAAATCCCAATTGGGTGCATCACAACTGGTATACTAAACCTATTTGAGTAACCTGTGGTAGCAGTAGGTTTCTTCTCTAACTTTATAGGCACAGTATCACAGTTACCAAATATAACCATTGTTCAAAATCTGATGAAATGTCTTCAACTAAACACCCTCCATTCCCAGAGTTATGCCTAGAATTAAAGATTAGTGGAAATAACACACCATTGTGTCAAATTATTTCCTTGATAATGTTAGAATAATAAACAGGCCTCTAAATTAACATTCCTGGAGTTTGTTACATTGTTTTCTGTAGTGTTGTATCACTTTTCTTAATTGTAACATGTTAGTCTCTGTGATATTGATCCAACCGGAGCGAACTATAGGTTTCATTGTTGTCTTGTCTGTCTGTTCATCCATCTGTCCCACATATAGTTTTACAGATGTTTTGAGTATTGCTTTATCATGTACTGCTACAGATCATTTTTGACTTTCATGGTGATATACCCATTTTTGACAGTTATGGCCCTTGAACAAAAACATATTCCTCTTTTATTTTGCAATGCCTAAGATATTAAGCTGAAATTTTGTCTATAGCTTTATCATGGTCAGTTACATATAAAGTTTAACTTTTATGGCAATTTACTCATATTTGACAGAGTTATGGCCCTTGAATTTAAGAAATTAGTTGGGCTCGGTAGGGGACATTTATTGCTTTAGTAGTTCTCTCAGAATATATTTTTTGTTTTGATTGGCTGTTCTGAGATCATGACTCAAGTTGTCCTGAGCAATCAAAATGCCCGACATCAGTTTAGTACATCATTTGTTTCTATGTCATTAACTGACACACCTTCACCTTTTTGTTAAGTATTTACATTAAAACTTTTTTCTTTTTTTTAAACTACTTTTTCAGGTTGTGTAAAAAAAAAAAATTAGACTTAGACTTATAAATTAACTCTTTTCATTGTTAGATACCTTTGACAAACCACTCATTTTAAGATATTTCATCTTAAATGAATACACATGTATTATTCTCTATATATCATACATTTATATTATCACCATAATCTCAGAAGATAATCACTTCTAAAATGTTTTGTTTTGTTTCAGAGATGTGGCCACGGAGAAGACCAATGTTGGTGCATTGCTGATGAAGCACGCCAGAGCCTCTTTGCAGAATGGTGTTAAAGTGTTTAATTCTAAGAAGCCAGTTACATAATAAACTGTATTTATTCTATCTCATTTGGGTGTTGTATATACAGGATCTTAATCGAGCTATACTAGGATTAAAACTATCATTTGTCACAGCAGAGTTGTCCAACTTGACAGGTGCTTTTTAATTTCCTCCAATCCCAACTTATGAGAGGTACACATGGATTAACAAGTACAGTGAAACCCCTATAAACCGGACAGTCTTGGGACCAATAAAAATGTCTGGTATTAACAAGGATCCAGTTATATACTGGTTCTTAAAGGGGGACTGATAAAAATTTCGGTTTTGAGAGTTTTCTGGTTTATAGAATGTCTGGTCTACAGAGGTTTCACTGTAATAGGTCATAGATGTATACCATGAAAATCAAGGAGTAAGAGTGCTCAGGTTAGCAACTGGACATTAGTAGAAGTGAGAGCAATGAGTTTGCCAACACCCATCATGACCGTTGTAGTCTTAAGCCTAACATTACGTGAAATGTGATCATTCAAACATCAACCTATTTCAGGAATGTAGTGTTGTCAAAAAAAAAGATGAAATCATTGCTGATGCCGTATTCTCTCTCACAACTACTACAGGCCCGTAGCTAGGATTTTAAGAGGGGGGGGGAGGGGTCATTTAGGCTTATGGTGAACCGCTAGAGTGGCTTAGGGGGGTCAGGAGGCATATTTAAAACAAGAAACTGATAGGGGGTCGACAGACTCCCATTGGCTACAGGCCTGTATTAACCCCAGACAGACAATCCAGATGCTGTCTGGGGTTATAGTGTCCAGGACAGTTTTTGAACTTTAATTGAATATAAGCACAATAATCTAAATAAAATGATTGCAATGATTGTGAAGGCCAACTGTTTTAAGACTGTTGTCTCGAAGACAAGTTAGTGTATGGTAGTAGTGTTACATCCATGAAGTTAAAAATAACTATTCTGGAGCCAGTAGGCCTGAAATTCACATCAAGCAAGTATGTTCCAACAAAACGTGCAGACAACATTGTTATCTATAGATCCAATAAGAATGGTATGGAAATATTAAACCTCATAATGAAAGACAAAAATCAAATGCAAAATTGTAACAATTTATTTGAAAAATAAATATTTTGTGTATATCATATTCAAGGAATGTTTATGAGTATAACAGTATGTTCTGTACAGTATTAACATAGGCTGAACTATATTTATTTTTAATTATCCATTCTGAAGAATCTCTTCAAAAGGCAACATTTACAGAAGTTTAAAAAACACAAATAATCTTGGTATATGTAGCAGAGCACTTTGTATACAATTGGCACACAAATTATTTTGAGTCTTGGAGTAGTTTTGAGTCTTGGAGTAGTTTTGATTTTTTTTTTTTAATCTTGCGGTAGTTTTGATTTTTTTTGTTATTGTCTTTCTTCAGTGACTATCATAATATAGCTTTTTGATTAAGTAATTTTTCAGTCTGAAAATTCGAATTTTCAAATCTTTTGAATGAAGTTTTATTTTCATTAACTAGTAAAATATGTTTGCACACTTCTTGCCATATTTGTAGCTGCCTGTTTCGAGATCATATGTAACAATGTGGTTTAGATTCAGAAAAGTTCTACTGTCACCGATGTTGAGACTGTTCAACAAGCCACTGAATTCCATCAACAACACCTTTAAGGGAGTCTACAGTTGCATCCTGAACCTAAAAATAGTAAAAACATAAATAATGACTGATCCAAATTTCAGGTTTTACACTGCAGGGGTGGGAATTCTCAGATCCACGGTTTTCCTCTAATGGAACAGTGCGTTTCCTCTTATTTTTATCGTCCGTACTCTTGGACCCCTCTAGATTTCCTCTTTTTTTACAGTTCACCACCCCGGACCATTCTAGATTTCCTCGTGTTTACAGTTCACCAATTTCCACCCCTGACAATGGAAAGTAAATTTATTTCATTTATATGATTGGACACCACTATAACATAAACAAGTGAAAAAGTAATCATATATGAACTTGAAAGGGGCATTCCTGAGTTTGCTGCATTGTAAGATTTTTCTGACTAATAAAATATTTCTATTAGTAAACATACATATTAAATACATGTTCTTGTTTAGAATATCAGTGTCTGTATATTAAATGTGTTTCTGGTCATCTTAAATTGTTAAAGTGACCCAAACTGGATTTTATCTACAAATAATTTCATACGTATGAAAAAAACATATTTTAGGAAATAAAATTAAATTTAACCTAATACACATTTTAGAATGTTCAGCCACTAATATTTTAAGCAGGAAAATATGTTTGGTATGTAAATACAATTATTAAAAAGTCTATGTTAGTTGGTAACATCTTACAAAATTGCAGCAACTCAGGAATGTCCCTTCAATTACAATTAACCAAACTAACCAAATACTAACATGATGCACAGACATAATTTACATGCAAGGTTTATTTTCAAAATTTCTCATTACAAATATTTCTAGCATTAAAAGCCATTAGAATAGTATATAATCACATAAAATCGTTGTGGAAGTGACCTACATGTCTGATTTGCATACTTTAACACCTGGGCCCTGTTCCACGAAGATCAACTTTTTTGCATAAGGCAGTAATGCACTTAGGTGATCTTAAGGCTAAGATTGCTTCGTGGAACAGGACCCTGATCTTCAGTTTATAAAAAAAAATATTAATATTTACCAGCCAGGGTCTGTTGAAGGTTGACAGCTGTAAAGATTCTACAATATCTATTGCTGGAGTCCTGGAACAGTCTCCATCTTTAATACATGACAGTATGAGGAGTGGAACTTGCGGAGATGACCATCTTTCACTGATCATCGCAAACAGCTCTGCATGGGCTTCTTTCACTGAAAAATAAAACCTTGATTTTATTTGTCATAAAAATTGACAAACGATATATAGATAAATTAAGAAATTCAAAACAAAATAACAAAAATTATTTAATACTATTTTCTAAATTGCAATTTTCACATTATGTTTTTATGAAATATCTCACCATTTTTGTGGAATGTTAGATTTTAGCATCACTTAAAAACTGTTCCTGTCACTGTAGTTTTCTAAAAAGCTCATAGTATAAAATCATCCCAGCCCCCTTTTCAAGACCCTGTAAAGTTTCCCAAATTTTGTGTATATATTAATTTGATTTCTGATTTAACACCTCAGTTACTGGTACAGAATAATTTGTCCCTTCATCCATATGCCCATTGATCTGCTTGACTGCACAAAAGTTGAGACTGCATTATTTGATTGACTGTTATAAATAAGAAATTATAATTATTATATATTCATAATAACCAACAAATCCTCCTACCTTCCTCCTTTGATTGTGAAGCATCAACAACAAAAATGAAGGCATCAAGTGTGTGACACAGATGTTTGATGGAGCTATGCAATTCATAGGTATCAATTTTCGAGTCGGAATTCTTCTGTCTGTTAAACATTCGGTTGGTGGCCAGTCGGTTTCTGTTTTCGGCACCCCTCTCTTCCTTGGATGCTGTGTACAACACAGACAGGTGAAAACTCACACCAGACTTAAGCTTCAGTGTCATACCAGAACCCACACCTGCAACAGAAAGAAGAATGTTTGTTTAATAACACCTCAGCACACTGTAACTGGGTGGTTATATGTGTCTAAGGTAGAACTATTAAAAAACTTTGAGATCAGTCCTGATTTAGTGAATAGCTAAAACAATATCAATACATATCACAGTCTTTTACTAATTGTAGCTGGGCTGTACTTTAAAACATACTAGAGTGGGCTTATTTTGTATTATTGGAGGGTGGGGGCAACCCCACTATGAGGTGAGTCACTAAGCAACCATGCAATATGGTAAAATTTTCAGTATTTAACAAAACCAAATTAGTAAATTATTGACACTTAAAAATGTTAATCACCATCAAACTGTCCTGGAAACATGGCCAGCCTTGTGAAGTCAGGATTTTCTTCATACAACATCTTCCGGACGATTGCACTGGTTGACGACTCTAAGCCAGGACCAAAGATTGCTGCCTTAGGGACCTTTTTTGGTAGCAGATATCGGAGTACTTGTGACACCTGGTGGAATGCAGTGTTTTCTTGTTTGTGAGATTCGTGAACTTCTGGAGAACACTTCAGATAACTGAATAAATAATAAATAAAAATTTAGTTACAACATTTATACTTGCTACAAGTAATATTTCACTATTCAAATAGGATAACATTATTTGGGTGGGTTTGCTTTTTCTCGAGTTTAATTTAATTCTTGTACTAATTTCTAGACAATTGCTTAACAAAATCACCCGTAGACTCCACAGTAACTTTAAAAATTAAGACTAGGTGGGTTGTGGGTTAGATATAACAGGCATTCAGATACTTATTTTGATTAAATAATGTTTTCCCTCTACAGCCCATCCTAAAGGGTATATTTAACCCAAAAACTTAAAATTATGAGACACTAATACTTTTTCCAGTTGGCATTAATAAAAAATTATGTTTAAATAGATTAACTGTAAACTAACATTTCTTTTGATGACCACTCTGACTGGACATCTTTATAGAGTCTGGGATAACCAGTGTATGAGATGCTGTGCCATTTCGGAAGATCGTACTGTAGTTTTTCTTGCCAGAGCAGGTCATCCACTGCCAACTGACTCCAGTCTCGGCTCACTGAACTCACCCTGCACAAGTCTTTTGCACTGAGGTATGAAAATATGTACAGTCTCACATCAATCTGAAATAAAAAAAAAGAACACTGGTATTAGAATACTCTTTAATAGAAATTTGCTATAATAGGAGTAGAAACTCTATATCAGTAATGATATGTGGCTGAAGCCTCTTCCATTAAAGATCGTGTCCCCCTCCTAACTCTGGATGTTACTCCCAACCGACAAAACAGCCATGACTTGTTTCCTTTTTCAACCACAATTGCTCTTTACTTTTTTTCTTAAAGATAAACCATAATACAAAATAGAAAAAAGTGGACGATGTGGAAATGACTAAACAAGGAATGTTGCAGAATGTGGGTGGGGTACAATCCCCAAAGACCCCACCAGTGACTCTCCAAAGCCCACAGCACTTGGCATCCCCACTTTGGTTGTGCATATTAGTATAAAATATTTGATCAGTGACATTGGTAGTTTATCGCCTGCCCGCGAAGTTTATCTTGATTAACTATGACATTGGAAGCATCAGAAAAACAGAAAGGAGAGAGAGAGAGAGAGAGAGAGAGAGAGAGAGAGAGAGAGAGAGAGAGAGAGAGAGAGAGAGAGAGAGAGAGATACAAAGGAAGGGAATACTTACTGGAAGACGAGAAAATTCCAATTTACTTTTATTTAAAGTTGTAGTGAAGTCAGAACTTTGAGACAGATTAACACTGACAGTGCACGAGTCCTTAGTGTAAAGAGCTTGAAGTTTACTTCTGTCGATGTCATCTGAATCTCGCTTCTTCAACTTTCTTATCAAATATTGTTGAAGTCCTCCCGAACAAACTTTTGATTCTGAAGCTTTGCTATACATCCTGTATCTCTTCATCAACTCGGTGACCGAGTTTAACACATTCACGATTTCATCGTCAAGAACGTTTTCATTATTACAACTGGAATGATCAAGACGAATATTGTTTTGACTTGAAGGTGAATGCGAATGATCAACTTTCCGAGGATCTTTTACATCGATCATCTTCGACTTCGAGAGGTTTTTCGACTTCACAGTTAGAAATGTTCAACGGACTAACTCCGAATAATCTCATCATCTTCTTTTATTTCTATGTTTTGATGACGTTGATAACCTGAGATTAAAAACCTCCACGTGGCTTGTTTATATATAGACCTCCACGTCAAACAGGTGAGTGTGTTTATATGTTGTCAAGCCATGAGACTTCCGCAGTACGATGAATGTCGAACAATTTCCGCTGTATGACGGAATATGTCGAAGTATTCCGAATATTTTCTTAAATAAAAATTTTCATTTCATCAAAATTATTAAATTACTTTGTTAATTTTGATAGTTAACAATGCCTGGACCCACTGTAGCTTATTTTTACGATCAGGATGTAGGAAATTTCCATTATGGTATTCAATATTGTGTTATTTTTTAGCTTGTAGTTTGAATGTTTTAAAACATTGTATTACCGTGCATGACATATAATCGTATTTTTGTAAAATAATTTTACAAAATAAATTTCTTTGGTTATTATTTAGCACTAAGCTTCATTAATAAGTTTGTGCTTTTATCAATAGTCCTATTGTGTTTAAAAGAAATATTCTACCATAAGCTCCAAACATTAAATGCAAAATTTTGCTTATTTCTTAATGGAGTTTGTGGTGGTGGTGGTGTGTGTGTGTGGGGGGGGGGAAGAGTGCTGTTAAGTTTGTATTTCATCAAAATAGGTTTTGACATACATCGATGTATGTTGAGGTTTATTTTGATAAACAATTAAATTTGTTGACATGATATTGATAATTATGTATGGATTATTTATGTATGGTATCAAATAGTTCAATGTAAATATTTCTACAGTCCCAAGTTGTTGTTTTTTTAATAAATTACTGAACAGCCCATCAATAAACAACACAATAATATGCGTTACATAACAGACCAAAATATTTATCTTGATGAACTAAAGTTTTAAACAATATTGTTAACAACATCTCTCCTACCTTTAATTACTATTACATTTCCCCCACCTTTTGTCCCTGGAGACAGAAATTGTCAGTATAGGTGACATGGTTACCATCTAGAATGTGAAATATGTGTTTTTTATATGAGTAATTTATCGTAGCTGTTCAGTTTGGTTCGAACTATAATGATAAAACAGAAGACAATACGTATATTTATATATATATATAATATATGAGGTTGCTAGGTATAATCTACTTTGGACTTAAGAATTTGTCTCCCACAGCAGTTTTGTAAATAATTGCTATGGATAAAATGGCCCACCGATGTTTGAGGCTGCCTATTGAGGGGTGTTTTTTAAAGTGACATTTGCAGTAAATAAACATGACAGAAAGATTATTTTTTTTATTATGTAGACATATTTTAAATGTGGAAATGTTAAATACTGGCAGGTAACTTACACCCTTACCATTGTTGAGGAGCTTTACCAAAGGCACATAGTGTACAGAAATTTATATTTCAACAACGGCAATTGCAATAGTTCCATGTGTAATGAACATAAAAAAAATGACTGTCAGAGATGAACTATGTCATTAGTTTAAAGTGTTCTAGAATGCCCAAGGAATATTTTAGTTAGTCATTTAACATCTTTAAAAATCAACTCATCAGATTGGCACACCTTAAAAAGAAGTCAGAAGGTAGAAGGTTTTAACCAAGGACAGTAACAGTATTTATTCATAAATCACATTAAACAGTCCAATAGATTTTGTTCCTTTGCATTTCATTGTTTCAAATATGATTTTTTATCCTAAGGTTTCAATTTAAAAAAAAAAAAATTGTTTGTTTGTTTAACGACGCACTCAACACATTATAATTACAGTTATATCGGCGTCGGACATATGGTTATGTTGAGAAAAAACACCAGTGGTTAGCTGATGAGATCGATCCTAGACCGACCGCGCATCAGGCAGCCACTGTACCACTGGGCTATGCTGCCCGCCCTAAGGTTTCAAGTGCTGTGAACTCACAAAAAGGAAAACTGACATTTTATGCTATTTCATATGCACATTCAAAGACAGTTCAGTAGTTGTTGAGTTAAAAATAATGGATAAAAGAAATGTCTTACATTTTATTACTATTTCTGGTAAAGAGATAAAATCAATGAAAGAAAAACTTGCATAAGCACTACAATGTAGTATCAACTGTTTGGTAAGGCTGACACTAAAACAATGTTTTCAGGAAATTGTGATGGATTTGGGAAAACACCACATGTTTTACAGCAAATTACATCAGAAAGTAGACAGTATGAATGATTTGATAATGGTCAAGCTTGTTACTGTAAATGAATTACATGAAGAAACATAACCATTATCATTTGGATTCATTCACAAAATATGTTGCTGGCCTTCATATATTTTATATTGCTCTCTAGACCATGCCAAATTGTTCCTTCAGCTGGCAGCAAACAAATACTAATTTGGGATGTAAATGGAAGTATGGTACACAAGGATGACACAGGAAAACATACTTTTTATAAGCCTGTCTATCATGGGTCATATTATAGTATGGCGTTATCTGTCTGTTTGAACATATGTTTGTTAATGTTTTCTTATTCGGACCATATCTTGCATAGAGATTCATACAGGACCACCAAATCTCACATATGGGAACATCTTAGGATGGTGGTGTGTCGCATACGTTTATTAGGTCACTGTGACCTACTTTTCACAGTATACTGCACATAACAGTAAATCCTTGTCTGGACCATATCTTACATGTACAGAACCATCAAAGCTCACATATAGGAACAACTTGGGATGGCAGTGTGTCACATATAATTACTTAGCCTGAGTACTCTAAGAGAGCTAGTCTGACATTTGGACAGTTATTCGTTCTCATTGCGGTCAGACCACAGACATCATAGCACATACCACAGCCTTAGAATTCTGCTGGCTGAAGTTTACTGAAGCTCAGCTGAATGTGGGTGCTGTCGGGTTTCTTTCTGTAGTGTGTGCATTAGTGATTAATATCTGGATTTTCTTTAATCAAGGAACTCGAAAATGATCGATGTAAATGTATTTGACGTCAAACATAGGATTGTTACAAGTGGTATTAGAGCGGGAATGTCTGACTGATTTCTGAAATGTATTTTAGAACATTATGGTATTAAAGTATAACAATCATGAGTTAACTCGTATATTAGATAATCTCTTAAAAGATTACCTGCACATTGTTTTGGTAATTTTAGCAGTTGAATTTCTGTTTCACCTGCTCGGTCTAAAAAATGGACTGCTTTTTTGTGAGTTGCTATTTGGCCCCCTAAAAAAAGAGAGACATTGTTTTGAAATGTTGCGTACCATAATGTTTGCATACTCCTACTCTATAATGTTTCATAAAGCATCCCATGGTGATCGTTAGAGCATTACATAATTGTTGACAGATCTTTTGCTGTTACCTGTGGTTTTAAAATGATACATAATAATTCACTGTGTTGGTCTACCTGTACATGTTCATGTGGAATATTACTAATATTATTGCAGGTCCAGGACATCCTATGAAACCATACAGAATAGCTCTTACTCATGCTCTGGTTCTCAATTATGGCTTGTACAAGAAGATGAAAGTAAGTACATATGTAGCCTTACTTTTTTTTATAAATAAATTATGTACAAAGTGTTCTTTAAAAGTACTTGAAGGTGAGATATCTAGATTTACTAAGAGCGTTGAGGTATATAATTAGAGGATAATAAAACAAGTTAACAGTTGACAAATTTATGTCCCGAGTGCAATATTTTTTATTTGTCACAAACTTTAGCGAGACAATTGAAAATTATTTTACAAGGGACATAAATTTAATTATAACTAGTACCGAGTTAGTTATTCTATTTATTACTTTAGATATATATTTTTTTCTTTAAGAACCTTCTATTTTCATTGTGGCTACAGTTATATAGAAATGATGTGAACAAGTATTGCTATGACTATTTTATTCAAGATCACATTTAATTTTTAAAAACCAAAGTTTATTTATTCTGTAAAAAAATTGGTAATGTATTGTATTAAAATAGCATTTTATTACAAATTTAACAATAAAAACTGAGCAAATCCTTTAAAGTATGTGACATCATTGTGTATGTTGCCATATCGTGATGTCATCATATTTAGTACTGGCAAAGTCATTGGTTTGTAAGTGTCAAATCGTCCAATAATATTGTACATTACACCAATGCATAATAATTTCTCAGTAAGAAAATTATTATTTTCATATTCCCGGTTATGAGTGCCTGCTGGGATAATAATTATAAGCATGAAAGTGGGCAGCGGTGGAGGCTGAAATGGCTGTTGGAAGTCACTGCATCATGCCTGCTAATGAACACTACATAATGTCAACAAGAAAATGAATAGACTTGATTATTTTGAAGTTCAAGGTCATGATTCCTTCTATGTGTTTCAAAATGCTGGGCTACAAATGTAAATTGTAAAAATGCAAATTCATCATCAAGTTTGTTTTTACAGTCTGTTTGGTTTTCTATCATGTTTTTTTTTACCTTGTATTTCAGGTGTATCGTCCTTACCGGGCCACATTTCATGACATGTGCAGATTCCACTCTGAAGAATACATTGACTTCTTAAGAAGAGTCACACCTCAGAATCAACAGGGCTTCACCAAGTCACTGAGTGCTTTTAATGTTGGAGAAGACTGGTAAGAGACCACTTTAGGATGTACAGGCCATAGGATTTCAAATTTCATGGGAAACTCTTTTTCATGGGAAACACTTTTTCATGGGAAACACTTTTTCATGAGAAACACTTTTTCGGTTCCATGCCATCTGATCTTGGGAACCAATGGAAACTGGTTAAATTTGTTTATTATATGTATATTATTTTCCTTGAATAGTCATACTCGTATAATAATCATGGGAAACGAAATTTCGGTGCCATGATTTTACTGACATGGAAAACAGCAACAATCATTTCCATGAAATTCGAAGGCCTGTTGTAGTATACAAATGTATTTCAAAAAGTATCATATGCAACATCTCCAGGTTGAACAAAACATTTATTTTAGATTACCTGGTTTTTAAAGCACTATTGTAAAATCAGTAATGTTCATTAAAACATGGTTGTTATGTGCCCACTTTACAGATACAAATTTATTGGGATTTCACATATTTAAGTCCAGACAAAGTGAAATCAGTGGTCTTAAAAAATTTAACATTTTTGATATTTTTATAGGAATCTTCAAAGGATTTTTTAATGAAAACTTTAAAACAGATTTTAAACATACTGAAATTAAAGATGCATTATTATAATTACCAATGTGTATATTTTTATTAGGAATGTTTACTGTGTTTATTGTAAAGTGAATAATAGTTACATGTTACAATTTGACAAAAGTTATGCAGTTTATGATGCTAATTATACATTGTTTTCAGCCCAGTCTTCGATGGACTCTTTGACTTCTGTGCCATGTACACCGGTGCATCTTTGGAGGGAGCTGTCAAACTTAACAATGACGTAAGTGGCAGACACTGATATATAGAGAATAACTGATTACTGTCTAAAGATATTGACTGTATCCTACAAATGGCTAATGAAGTGAAGCTCTGTCCAGGAGTGTCGGAAGCAATTAAAAGTTGATACGGTTACTATAATATAAAAGCAATGTATATGATGATTTACCATACCAAGCAATTCTCAAAATACTGAATTTCTTTTAACATTACCGATCCTCAAACAAAGTGCAATTTCCCCCCCACGGAGTGGTCTGGTCGAACATCCCTAAAGCCAATGGGATGGCCTAAATTCTTCTACTGTATACTGCTCTCTAG
>JAECMU010117877.1:0-10510 GCA_016106625.1 Dracogyra subfuscus
CTGCTGTTGGATGTCTAACATTTGGTAATTTTGACATATAATCTTAGAGAGGAATCGGGTGCATGTGCAGTGTGAGGGTATTGGAGGTCAAACCCCTTACTTGCCCAAGCTTAAAACAAATTGAAATGTATTTTCTGGGGGAGAATGCCCCATATAAACTTTGCTCAACGCAGTCTATAACCCCAACCCTGCTGAAATCCCTGCACACGCGCCTTGAAAACCCATTACATTGGGGTGTTTTTTAGCAAGGAATTGTTTATATGTACCATCCTACACACACGATATCTATCACATACCATGGTTTTTATATACCCGCCGATGTGGATCGATCCTAGACTGACCGCGCATTCAAAAGCCCACACCTTTTTAGGTCTAAGTAATGAATAAAAATAGCATATAGTCTTGAAAAATTATGTAAATCGAACACAGTAACCTCTTCCTCTACCCCAAGAGTAACACTCCCTTATATGTAACGCGTATGTCAACAGCTAGCCACTGTCAACATTTCAAGGCAAATTCCCCACCCACCGACCCCTGGAAAGGCGTCGTACCATACCACTATGGATATAAATATGTATAAGACGACTCCTCAATCAAGGCAGGTAAATTTGTTCAAAAATTGCGAAATCTTATGTAATCTCCTGTTGGGGAATTTCACACAAGTCTTGTGATAAGCCATTGAAAACCGATATCGGTTGGAGCCCGTCAAAAGCGTTTCACTTTCAAAATAATGGCTTTGTTTTTGACCTGGATAAGCCAGCGTGGTGAAACCAATGAGGAGTGCGGGGTCTTACATGCACCAAACGTAATAGGATTTTCTGTTCTATATAATTAAATAATAAAATTATTCCAGGGAATGCCGCTTTAATCACGACAACATTGAGACTGGTCACATTGCAGTGCTTTAGTTAGTCAACCACAGCAAAGAAAGCAACTCCGGTATTCAATGTAAAAGTTGACATTTAGTATCCATGTTCTGAACTGAATTATTAAAATATTAATTTTACAATGTGGAAAGAAACGAAATCCAAATTAAATATTACAACTAAAACTCTATTTGATTATTTTAATAAGACCTTTCAACTGTTTGTGTTTTGGGGGGGTGGTGTTGTTGTTGTACCTGTTATTGCTACTGCTATTGCTGCAGTTATTGCTTCAGTTGCTATATATATACATAGGTTAATACAGAATTGAAATTGAAGAGTCCAGGAATAGAGCTCGCCAGTTGCCATACACGTATCACAATTTACTGTCATAATGGAGGATGTTATAAAACAGATAAGGAGACTATAAGAAAATGTGTGTAGGACACTGTATACGATGTAAAACACTATGGATTATCTTGGTTTTAAATAGTTCGTATAAATATTTTATTTTACATTATCAATAGATAATTTAATGATTGTCTGTTATTTCTTTTACATTCATCGAAGTATGAAAAAAACACATCCGCAAGCTGTGCGAAGCGGCGAAGCGGCGAAGCCGTTCTCACATAAGTGTGCGGATGGTTTGTTTTTGTTTTCATATTCAGATGAACTAAAACAAAAAAAGTACAATATTTGTAATTAAATTAGAAACATAGTTGCTAAAAATAACATTAAAGGGACATTCCAGTGTTGGGGTTTTATTTTTTGTTTTTTTTTGTTTTGTTTAACGACGCACTCAACACATTATAATTACGGTTATATCGGCGTCGCACATATGGTTATGTCGAGAAAAACCCCAGTGGCTAGCTGACGGGGATCGATCCTAGACCGACCGCGCATAAGGCGGGCACTGTACCACTGGGCTATGCTGCCCGCATTCCCGAGTTTGCTCCATTGTAAGATGTTTCCGACTTATAAAATAATTCTACGATTAAACTTACATATTAAATAGATTTTCGTGTTTAGAATATCAGTATCTGTATATTAAATGTGTTTCTGGTCGTCTTAATATTTGTAAGAAGCCCAAACTGGATTTTGTCTTCAAATAATTTTGTACGTACGAAAAAATATTTTTAGGAAATAAAATAACATTTAACCTTTTACAAATATTAGAACAATTAGAAACACGTTTAATATACAGCCACTAATATGTTATGCATAAAAATATATCTGATATGTAATTACAATCGTCAAAAGGTCTCTGTTAGTCGATAACATCTTAAAACTCAGGAATGTCCCTTTAAAAATTTATATTTTATTTTTGGGGTTTTCTTTTGTGTTTTTGTGGAGGAGGGGGAGGGGGGGTTATAACGATAACGCTCAGTAAGACAAAATACCAATATAAAATGACGTAATCGGGTATGACGTTCCATGACGACGCAATTTTTACATTCATCGCAAAATTAACAAACTCCCGTTGCTACGGCTGGACCAATGGAATGGCGCTATATTGTAATGAATGTAACGGAAATTTAATTAAAACTGTATTAATTTAAACATAAGTGGATGGATTTTATAACATGTCTTAACATAAAACATTATATCATGACTGTAAAAAATATTGCATGAAACATTCTCAATATCTCCAAACATTAAACCCCAAGTATTTACTTCTGTAAAGGGGCGGGACGTACTTTAACTGTAAATTGCTCGCTTGATGCGCACTTGGTTTGGGATTGATCCTCGTCGGTGGACCCATTTAACTATGTTTCGTTTCAGCAGGAACACCGCGACTGGAATTTCTATGGCCGTGGTATGTGTTACCCTGTTTGTGTGATGGTGCATATAAAAGATCTCTTGCGAGTAATGGAACAATGTTGCGGGTTTCCTCTCTAAGAGTATATGTCAAATTGCCAAATGTTTGGCATCTAATAGCCAATGATTAATAAATCAATGTGCCATAGTAGTAGTATCATTACACAAAACAAACTGTAAGTTTTTACTTCTGTATTTCAGATGAATGCTATGTTGGCGTGGTTCTTCGTGTCTGGCATCTCTCTGAACGTATGCGCTGCTCAATACGATGGAACGCGAAACCAAATATCTTCATTTCCAGGATTTAACACAGGCATCGAAAATCTCTTCTCTGGCAGTGGTACCAACAATCCAAATTTTTGGGATTTCGATAACGAAATGCAAGGCTTTAACCCTTTGGTAGATTCATTTCCATTCAACAGCCAAGCTCATGCCCCAAGTCGAGGAATCCATAAAACAACAAGAGGTAACCCAACAAAAGGTTATAGAGGCAGTAACATATCTCCACAAGCTCATATCAAATCAAGAGTAGATTATAATAATCAAGGAAATGTCAAACATGCGCCCACTGGTTACCAAGTCAGTGGTATCACAGACAAGGACAGACGCCATCCAGTAAACGGTCAGCATGGCTACCAGAACCATAGAATAGTACCTGGGCATGATGTAACGCAACAACCGCAGATAACTGAACAACAGAATACCTACGGTAACCCAAGCAGAAGTGCTGACTATTCACAGTCAGGATATCCTGTTCAAGGAATTAGCTCACAGCCGACTATTAGTCACAGGAACAAGGACGTGAATACTGGAGGTAGAACCTATCAGCGAACAGGCACAGACGGTGGTCGACTAAGACCATATCCGTCGTCCACAAGGACTGTTATTCCACAGAGAAATAGTGTCTATCCCCAAGTTAATACCTTGTACCAGACAGGTTCTGGTGGTCGAGTCTCAAACGATGATTATCCAAGGAATGGAAATTATGGCATCGCGGACCAAAGACGACTTAATGCATATCCCAAAGTCCATTCGCATTCTGTTGATAGTACTCCGTTGAGAAATACGAATAGGTACCCACAATCTTCCACAAATGACCAATACTATGGTGCTTCCCAAGGACTTGTAAATGGCTACTCACAGAATGCAGGCAATACAAACAGAAGAAGACCCTACAGTGGAATTCCGAGTGGTACTTCTGCGAAAGGTTATAAAGTGCCTCTTGATCTGTTACATAGTCAGCAGAATGTGCCTTCCGGTAGAAGATACCAGCAGCAGTTAAATGTATACCCATCTGTCCAAAATGGGAAGAAGTTGAACACTTATCGCTCCCCATCACAAGGGTCAAATATACTGTTGCGACCACAACAACAATATGTCCCCAATACAGGTTATGACTCGCAAAATGGTTTTGTACCTCAAAGTTCAGGTTATGCAACAGGCGGAACCCAAAATGTATATGTACCTTCTGCAAGGGTTACTCGTCAGCGTCCTGGTTACTATCAAGCCCCAAGGAACAATGTAATATATGTCAACAAGGACAGAGTTGGAGTGAGACCTCACGATATCAAACTAACAGGGACAGGAAGTGTTTCTTCAACGGCTGGTGACAACAGTCAGTTATATCCAGCTGATCGTCGTGCTGGTTACAACGGGTATTCAAACACCAACACACCTGGAGTGAAAAATGGACATGGTCAATCCACAAATTACCAACAACCCTTAAGTAGTGGCGGTCAAAGTTATCAACCAAACCATGTAAGCAGATCCGTTACCGACTACCCATCATCCCAATCCACTGGACAGAACACGTATTTACAGTCATCGAATGGCCAAGCTTCTGGATATCCGTCTTCAGTTAACCAGAAACATCTTGGAACGAATTACCAAACTGCGTCAAATAACGGAGAACAGTACAACCCACGGCTATCTCGCAACAATGGCATTAAGGTACCATCAGACACATATTTGATAAACCATCCCAGAGGAAGAACTGTCCTGACAGATGGGTATCCACGACCTGCTGATAGTCAACAGACACCTGTTTACCAGCAGATAATCAACACGGGTCCTGCAGGATATGTCCAGCAACAACATAGGCCAAGTCCAGTCAACCACGTCTATCCCAATAGTCAACATATCCCAAGTCACGCTAACAGCCAGAATCAGTATGGTCAACTGCCAGCTGGTGGGAAGACTTTACTGAGAGAATCCAGGCCGCTGCAACATCCAGCAAACCAATACGTCCGCCCTGCCAGTGGAGGGGCGGGTTCATTTGCCAACAATGGTGCTGGTTACTTTCAGCCTGGTGGATATTAGACAGCCATAATATGGGTCGACTTAACAGATTTGTAACTTAATCTGCACGGACATAATATAATATTCAATGGTTAACTAGTACATGTATCGGGACGAAGGTTATGTAAAGATTAAAATAATATATAATAATGATTATAATGCGCGTTTGGTTATTTGTTGATGGTTAAATACATAGACGATTCGTCACGAGTGATTATTTTGTCATATGGAAAATATCAAACGAGTCTGTGTTAAATGGTATTTGTCGAGGCTCCTATAATCCTTCAAACATATAATTTTCATTCTATATTTAGTAAATTGCAGCACTAAAGTTGCTTTGCATCTGCAAAATGACGTTATCGCGATTAACACAAATTATGTTGACCTCACGCACCTTAACTAAATCTTAAGAAATTTGCATGTAACTTTAAATTGGCATACCATTAGTAACCGAGTTAATAAATGATAACATTGGTTTATGACATGGATAGCATGGTTATAAGATAAAACTGTTTACAAAATATGAATCGGAAATATTTTAAATAATGACTGTATTTGTAATTAAAAAATAACGACGTTTGTATATATCGCTCTGAATGTTTCTTCTTTTCTTTCTGTTTTCATCCCCGCCCCTTCCATCCCTTTCCTTTCTTCCAATTGAATTCCATCTATTTCCTCCCGATCAGATAGCTCAAAGTATCTTCCATCTCATTGCCTGGTTCACTTCCGCATCCTTGTTCTTTTATTTCGTTTTTGGTATTTGTTTTCTTTGTATTGCTTTCCGTTTGTTTGTTGTTGTTGTTTGTACTTTGTTGTTTTATTTTATTTTTGTTGAGGATTGTTTTTTGGAGGGGTTGGCTGTTTTTGTGTTTTATATTTTTCTCGTGTGTGTGTGTGTGCGCGCGCGCGCGCGTGCGTGTATGTGTGTGTGGGGATATTGTTGTGTCTTGCGTATGTGTGTGTGTGCTGGTTTTTGTTTGTTTGTGTGGGTGGGGGTTGTCGGGGGTGGAGTATTTTTGCTTTTTCACCAGCAGTAAAATATGCTTGTCAATTTCTATCAGCTTCTGATGTGGGCTTATTAAGTACAACAACTTTTAGGGTGTTCACTGATCAATTATGGCTCTTTTAAGAGACACCTACAACCACCGCTAAATCCTTACTTACGTGTGCAGTGAGTTAGAACAGCTTTATTAGCGGCAGATGATCATGACAGCAAAGAAATGATTCTTCTTATTATCGATGTTCGTTTAACACCTCAGCACATATTACTCGGTAGCTAACATGGTTATTTCGACACTTGGTCTACACGAAGAAAGAGGAAACCCACTGTTGGCACACAGGCAGGCTACTAGCATGTGCAGTTACTTTGCGATACACATATCAGTGTTGTATTCTTGATCAACTAATATCCCAAAAATTAACTTCTGACATTTAACCAGGACGTCAAACATAAAACACTATGGCTAAGTTATTTAACCAAACAAATGGTATAGCCGAGTTATCTATATTAGAATGTGATCATTTATAGAACAGAACAAAGCCACGTGCGATATTTATAGTATTTTATTGACAATTACCATGCATTTGATTAACCACATACAAACAGATGGCTGAGTTTAATAAGATGTACGTTCTGATACAAGATGAACGTTCCTGTAAATAAATAGTTTAACACTGTTTAACATTGCAGGTTTTGTTGGAGATGGCTAAGATAAACATGCCTTGGTCTTTTCGGGTTGTCTTGTTTTTGTTTTGTTTTTGTGGGGTGGGGTTGAGTTTATTGTTGTTGATTTTTTGGATGTGTTGGGGTTCGAGTTTTTTGGGAGGTATTGGGGGATTTTTTCCAGATGTAGCCTTTATTTCATTTTGAACTTCCTGTTTTGGCCTCCCTTTCAAGAATTGATTTTAGATGCATCCGACTATAATGGCGTACGATCGTTGTTACAATTATCATACGTTCCGTATACCATAGTTGTTGCCGTGTAACTTTGAGGTGAATGTTTGCTGCATTGTAAGATGTTTCTAAAATATTTCTACGATTAAACTTACATGTTAAATATATTTTCATGTTTAGAATATCAGTGTCTGTATATTCAGTTTGTTTCTGGTCGTCTGAATATTTGCAAGAAGCACAAACTGTATTTTGTTTAACATTCAATTCAAGCACGTTGTATTTGGCAAAGACCTCAGCTATCTGGGTTGTCTGTCCAGGACAGCTGGTTAGTTGTTAGTAAGAGAGAATATGGTGTAATGGCCTTACTCCTGTCCAGTGAGTCGTTAAAATTCGTTCTAGGTGGGAGCCGGTGCCGGAATGCGAACCCTATACTTACCAGCCTTCAACCAGATAGGCTAACCACGACACCACCAAAGCCTGTAATGTGTGCTAAAGAAGTTAATGTTTTACATAGGCTCCATCCAATATAAGACGACTGCCATGTTACTGTGTAGGCATCCGTTCCATATACTCTACTCACTGACTATTGAAAATATAGTATACGTATTTATTAAGACAAAAACATTTAGCAATTTGGCACTACTGCATTGTACTATAGGGTGTATACTACCAAATCAAATCCCATAGACAACAGTAGTAACTTATGTGGATAAAAGTCATACCTGCAGCGTATCCATCGAACTTTGACTCAGCCGGAAGTTATTTGGCTTAATACTACCTTTAAACGTAAGCTATATTTTATGACGTGACACTTAATTAAATATTTACGTTGTTATTGAAAACATTTTACTTGTATTGACAACTGATGCATCAACTAAATCCAGTGTCTGATCTCACTTTAAAAGTCCTGAGTTTTCTTTCATTTAATTACATTTGCCAAATTACTAACTGTTTGCTTATCTTAGTATATTTGCTTGCATTACTTACACTTAGTAGGTACACAAGGAGTTACTTCATAATAAACAGTATATAAAAATGTCATCTGGACGCAGTAATATAGGATCTTGTTCAGCTAGAGGAAAGTTACAGTTTTAAACTGCAAGGATATTCTTTTTTGTATTTCTCTGATGTGCAACTGATGCTATACGGGCTGAAGAGTCTGTTGATCTAGAGGAAAGTTACAGTGTTAACTACACGAATATTTATTAAAAAAAAAAAACTATTTCTCTGATGTACAACTGACTCTATACGGGATGAAGAGTCTGTTCAGCTAGAGGAAAGTTACAGTTTTAAACTGCAAGGATATTCATATTTCGTATTTCTCTGATGTGCAACTGACGCTACGCGGGCTGAAGAGTCTGTAGATATCTCGACTGAGGTGATTTGGTTGTAGGATGAAAGGCCGTGTAGATAGAATTTCTCCGCCTCAATAAATGACCACACCTGAATTAGCAAAGGCCATGGCATGTGGTGTCCTGTTTCTTGGAAAATGCTTATAAACGATCCCATGCTGGTGATAGGAATAAATAGCATGTCAGAATTATCAAATGTTTTACACTGCTATGATTAAGAAATATAGAGGTGTCGTTAATCAAAACAAGAAAACAGTCTCCAATAATTTCGGTTACTGACTACATGCATGTATATTATGGAACAGGCATAGGGGATTCGGAATTGTAAATAATGTATTAATTCCTAAATTAATTATTTTCAAACAATATTACAGATGATGTGTAAGCTACTGCATAACACATTCCGATGAGAAAATGAGCTGAATACAACCCTATTACTAATTTCATTACACCATTCTTACTAAACCATACCATTTACTATTCTCTTTTATTTGAAAGATTTCTAGGTTGATAATAAAATATATTGTCTTGGATTAAGTACGGGTACTAATTTACCAAATCGTTGTTTACATTTGGAATATTGTAACCAAGGGCCTAATTAACTAAACTCTCTCAACTTTGTGATCTTGCAGTGCAGTGCTAAACGACTTGCAAAGAGGATGCTTTGTTGTCTAGCAGAGCCTAAGAGACCTTTGTTAATTAGGCCCACAATATAAGCGCCACGAATTCCATCAATATTCTGAAAATGCTCGTATCTGAATTCTAAACAAACGTATTATTTTATAATGAAAACAAAAATAATTGTTGATGAAGCTATGATTGACCATCAAAAGTCTTAGAAAGACTAAGTTTTTATTGTTTTTTTTTCAATATCTACGTGTCATACCAGTGTTACAGACAGTACATATAGAATAATTATTATCACATATGCGTGCACATGGCCACTCATGGCCTAGAACAGTAAAACACTTTGCACGAGCAAAACGTGGGGACTTTCACCGTGTCCAACACAAGCTTCTGAGCCATGGGTCCACGCTCACAGAACACCCACACGTGTACTTCAAGCTCTTCTATCATACACCGGCTTGACATGTTATCACTGGTGCAGAGATGACAGGTTTCGTTCCTGAAATGTTACAAAGCAAACCTTTGGTATACTTATAATTAAAAACAAGTTTTAATTAAGCACTAATTATTATATAAAACGCGTGCTGTATAAAGGACGCAGTCATACTGACATCATAACACGATCAGGAGATACAGTTTCCGCGGACACTCGCAATACGAGGGCGAATTCAGACAAAGAAAGAAAGATATTTTTTATTTAACGACGCACTCAACACATTTTATCTAAGGTTATATGGCGTCAGACATGGTTAAGGACCGCCACATAGATACTGAAAGAGGAAACCCACTGTTGCCACTTCATGGGCTACTCTTTTTGATTTGCAGCAAAGGACAGCAGCAAAGGACTTGAACGAGACATAGCCCAATGGGGCTGCCGACGGGGATCGATCCTAAACTAACCGCACATCAAGTGAGCGCTTTAACACTGGGTTACGTCCCGCCCCTTCCTTTAATAAAGACATGTCCGTGAACAAACGCCTGCCTCAATTAGAGGCTAGGTCTCAGAGCATCTTGCTTTGAATAAACGCCTACCTTTTATAAAGGCCCATTTACAACCACATGGCGAAGACAGGTGAGGAGAATGGCGTTTCATTTCTCAGTGATATAAGGTTTCCCCGTGTACAAAAATTCTGGAAGCTTACATATGAATAAGACCTTACGATAAGGCTATGCTAGAAAAAGTGTGCATTCCAAAACAGAGGTCTGCCTTGTCTCATAGGCTTCTATATAAAGATATACCTTAATTGGTTTCGAAAGAAGACCATTTACGTATAGATTACTTTTTGTTTAAATTCTCCTTTCCAGTTATTTATGTCAGGCAGCCTCACGATTTTTATCATTACGAAGTACAACCAGGACATTACAAATCAAAGCTTAAACAAAATTCTGGACTTACTTGCACGTTACAAACATAATGCCCTGTTTCTTTGGTTCCCACAGAATGCATTGTCCACCGTACTTTGTAAAACTGATCAGAGTAGACTTGGATTCCGGTGCACACACTTGCTCAATTGGGCGGCTTGCGAAGGAATTCAGAAATCTAGTTAAAACAAAACAGTTATGTTAAATTAACTCTCTTTTTCTGTGTGTAATACGACTATAACAGAACACATCCAGGGCCGTACCCTCCGGGGGGCAGGGGGGGGCAGTTGCCCCCC
>JAECMU010117895.1:0-10175 GCA_016106625.1 Dracogyra subfuscus
TCTAATATAGCGTATCTTCTTCTATTGTAAAGCCTTATAGTTTATAGGATGAGCTCTATAATACGGTTGAAATCTAACAATGGAGACTTTGATAAAAAAGAAGAATATTATATATTAATTTCTGACTTGAACAAATCTTTTGTTAACATAGCTTAACATTTATCATTTAAACTCTTCAATTTATAGGTTCTTTTATGTCATTTAAAAAGTTATATGTAATTGGAGCAGGGGGCCACGCAAAGGTAGTAATCGATTCGTTACTCCAGTCAGGTCATCAAGTAATTTGTGTTTTCGATGACGATGAAAAGACTTGGGGGAAAAAAGTGATGGGGCGCCCTATTAATGGACCCATTAGTAAGTTACTACAATTAAGCTATCCTTCAGCTGTTATGGCTATTGGATCTGGTGCTATGAGAAAATTACTAGAAAAAAAACTTGATAATGTTAATTGGGAAACAGTGATTCATCCAACGGCCTATATTGCGCGAGATGTCATTATTGGATGCGGCACTGTTATCTTTGCCAAAGCTGTAGTTCAACCTGGGACAACAGTTGGAAAGCATTGTATTATAAATACCGCGGCTACAGTTGATCATGATTGTAAAATTGGTAACTACAGTCATCTTGCACCTGGGGTAAACCTATTAGGGGGAGTAACCGTTGGGAATGAAAGCTTTATTGGGGCTGGGGCTGTTGTTAAGCAGTGTAATACCATTGGAGACCATGTGACAATTGGAGCTGGTGCTGTTGTTTTGAAACAAATTAAGAATGGGCTAACTGCTGTTGGAGTTCCCGCAAAAATCATAGGATTAAAATGTCAATAAATCAACGAATCTTTCTATCTCCTCCTCATATGGGAGGAGAAGAGATTGAGCTTGTAACCGAAGCTTTTAAATCTAACTACATTGCACCTCTTGGGCCAATGGTCGATACATTTGAAAAGGATTTTTCGAAATATTCTGGTTTTCAATTTTGCCTAGCACTAAACAGTGGGACTGCTGCAATGCATTTAGCACTGCGGTGTCTTGGTATCGGCAAGGGTGACATAGTCATTGCTTCATCTTTGACATTTATTGGAAGTGTAAGCCCAATCTTATTTCAGGGAGCCACGCCTGTGTTCATTGATTGTGAAAAAGATTCATGGAATATGGATCCTATTAAGCTTGCAGAAGCTGTAGATTATTTTTTAAAAAAGGGAATAGTCCCAAAGGCGGTAGTTCCTACCGACCTTTACGGACAATGTGCCAACTATGATGCATTGAAAAAGATCTGTGAACCACACGGTATTCCTTTGATTTTTGATTCAGCTGAAGCTGCAGGAGCTTTTTATAAAGGAAAACACGCTGGCAGTGGAGCAAAGGCAGCAATTTTCTCATTTAATGGCAACAAAATCATTACAACATCAGGGGGAGGGATACTAGCCTCTAATGATGAAGAGTTAATAAGCTATGCACGTAAACTCTCAACACAAGCAAGAGAGCCAGTTCCCTACTATGAACACAATGAACTGGGATATAACTACAGAATGAGTAATATTTCTGCTGCGATTGGTATCGCACAACTCAAGGTTTTGAACAAACGCGTCGAAAGAAAACGTGAAATTTTCAATATATATAAAAACGAACTAGGATCAATAAAAGGAATTTCTTTTATCCCAGAACCTGAATACAGTTTTTCTAATCGATGGCTCTCTGTTATGATCATTGACAGAAAAATATGTGGGGTTACTCCTGAAGAGGTTAGGTTGTTATTAGAGAATGATAATATTGAATCACGCCCCGTCTGGAAACCTATGCATATGCAACCTATTTTTTTAGAATCTAAACGATTTGGGAAAGACGTGAGTGAAAGTTTCTTCCGAGATGGGCTATGCTTACCATCAGGAACAGCCTTGACTCCACATCAACTGGACTATATCATTGAAAAAATTAAAAAAGCAGTGTCATGAGTTACATTAGTAATCGTTATTTTATTTTTACAGATTTCATTTTTCTTTTAATAACTCCTTTTATTGCACTACTTCTAAGAGTTGAGTTTAAGGAGATTACACAATATATAAATTATAACTTACTAATTTATATCACTCTAAGTTTAATCATAAAAATCCCAATTTACCATTTGTTTAAACTCTATGGTAGGTACTGGAGATTTGCACGAATTCAAGATATATTCAGCATCATTGGGGCTGTTTCTATTTCTGTATTAATCTTATCAGTATGTATTACCATCCAAGCTAACATTCTATCTATAACAGGACATGATCTTCCGTGGTCCTTAGCTTTTATTGATGGTTTTTTAAACTTATTTATAATCGCCCTAAGTCGCTTTTCATTAAAAACCATTGATTCTTTTAAAAGTAATAAAAAAGGACTATATGGTAAAAAGATTTTAATTATTGGAGCAGGAGAAGCAGGAGTTATCCTATATAAATCAATACTCCAGAATTCAGAACACGAACTAAACCCTATCGGATTCTTAGATGATGACCCAACAAAACAAAATGCTAACATAGCAGGATTGATGGTAATTGGTATAACTAATGAATTACCCGAAATTGTAAAAAAATATGGGGTAGAGGAAGTAGTTTTGGCAATACCAACAGCTCTTGGTGATAAAAATAAGGAAATCATTGAACTATGCGAGAAAGTTGGGGTAAGAGTTCAAACGATTCCAACTCTAGGGGATATTATCAATGGAAATGTTAATATTTCGAGACTTAGAAAAGTAAATATCGAGGACTTACTACGAAGAGACCCTGTAAAGCTGGACTCTAGCAATGCTTCTTCAATGATATCCGGCGCAAAAGTTCTAGTTACAGGAGCTGGTGGTTCTATTGGGTCAGAACTTTGTAGACAAATAGCAAACTGTGAACCTGATGTATTAATTTTACTCGGTCATGGTGAAAACAGTTTATTTAATGTTCACAATGAATTAAAAAGAAGAAATCCATCTCTAAGAACTGAGGTTGTTGTTGCAGATCTAAGAGATAAAAGACGCTTGATAAATATATTTACAAGACATAAGCCAGAGGTTGTATTTCATGCAGCTGCTCATAAACATGTACCCATGATGGAAGCTAATATTGAAGAAGCAGTAACCAATAATGTGCTTGGAGTGAAAAATATTATCGACATGATTGAATCATTTGATGTTAAGCTTTTTGTTACAATCTCAAGTGATAAGGCTGTAAATCCTACAAATGTAATGGGTACTACTAAAAGAATTTCGGAATTACTTGTAAGAGAAGCTGGTTTCAGACAAAACAAGCCATTCGTATCTGTAAGATTTGGCAATGTATTGGGTAGTAGAGGCAGTGTAGTGCCATTCTTTAAGAAGCAAATTGAAGAAGGGGGCCCAGTGACAGTTACCCATCCTGATATGACTCGTTTTTTTATGACTATACCTGAAGCGACACAACTGGTCTTGCAAGCTGGAGCTATGGGAAGGCCTGGCAATGTTTTTGTATTAGACATGGGAAAACCAATCAAAATCTCTGACTTAGCTCATGATTTGATTGAGCTATCCGGTCACAAACCTAATATAGATATCAAAATAGAATATACAGGCTTACGACCTGGAGAGAAAATGTATGAAGAACTCTTTGGAGGGGAAGAAAAACCTAGCCGGACGATACATCGTAAGATTTTTATGGCTCCAAGCATCACTACAATAAAAGACCTAGATGTAAAAGTGAATGAACTTATATGCTTAGCAAAAGAAGGTGATACAAAAGGCGTACTATCTCAACTCCACAAGATTGTCCCAGAGTTTAAGGAAGTGAAATAAAGAATCTATAATAAAGAAGAAGAGATAAGAGCCTCTACTCTAATTAAAACTGTAATGTTTAGCTATTTACAGTTATAGAACATAAAGAAGTTGTAATCAAAATAAAAGAAAGTCCATTAGTTAGTGAAAACTAAAATAGGTAAAGTATATGAAGATCTTGATTGCAGTTATAGCATTTAATGAAGCAGAAAATATAGAGCGAACGTTGAATGATCTCAAAAATAATGCTCCTGATTATGATGTTATTGTTATAGATGATGGTTCCGCTGATGACACCGTTAAGATAGTGAAATCTCTGAATATTCCCATTGTTTCTCACTGTGTAAATACTGGAAATGCCATGGAGACTGTCAAAACTTACTTTAATTACGCTTATGATTATAATTATGATATTGTCTGTCAATTTGATGGAGATGGACAACATATTGCTTCTGAGCTGAAGAAAATAATCGAACCCTTAAAAAATAATCAGGCAGACTATGTAATAGGCTCTCGTTTCTTAGAAAAAGAAGGATTCCAATCGTCATTTCTAAGGCGGCTTGGAATAAATCTGTTTTCGTGGATTGATTCTAAAATAATTGGACAGGAAATAACGGATATAACTTCAGGATTTCGAGCTTATAATTGTATGGTTATTAATTTTTTTTCCCGAACCTACAAATATGAAATACATGATACAAGTCAACTTCTATTACTAAGCCATTTCAATGGTGCTAGGATAAAAGAAGTTCCAATTGTAATGAAGTCAAGAGAGTTTGGCGAATCTGAATTTCATCCCACTCGTGCAATTATGTATATATTAAAATGCTTTATTAATGTACTTGGTTCACTACTTCAACGAAGAAAATTTAACTGAGAAAGAATATGGAATTAAAAATACAACTATTTTCCCTTTTATCTGGCGTTATCTTTTTATTGGTGGTCTTATTTTACCTAAAAAAGAGTCATATGCGTCCATCGTCAGCACTACTTTGGCTTCTTCTTGGTACCTTCTTAATATCAATACCAATATTAGCACCTGTTTACCAATGGTTTTCTCATTCAGTCATTGGCATAAAGGATGCCAGAACAGTCATATTTTTTTCCTTGATCACATTTCTTCTTCTTTACTCATTTTACCTCACTGTAAAACTAACAATGGTAACAGATCACCTACAAGAAGTTATCAGTAAACTAGCAATACTAGAAAAAAAAGTACGTGATGAATAAAAGAAGGCACAAGTATAGCTCTAACTTAACTTTTTTGATCAAGGGATTTATGGGTTACATTGCTTACATTTCAATATTTCCCACTTTCTTACCTTCATTAATAAACAAGATTAGGGGTGTTAATATTAGTCATTGGCGCAAAGTATACATTGCACCCAATGTATTAATAGATTCAATTTATCCTGAACTCGTTACCATCGAAGATGGAGTTTACATCACTCGTGGTTGTAAAATAATTTCGCACTTTAATCCAACTGATGGCATCGCTAAAATTATAGGTAAAGATTCTCTGCAAAGTAAAGTCGTTATTAAAAAAGAAGCATTTATTGGGGTCAACTCTATTATTCTTCCAGGTGTAACAGTAGGCGCATATTCTATCGTTGGTGCAGGATCTGTTGTTACCAAGGATGTTGAAGATTACGCAGTGGTAGGGGGAAATCCTGCCATATTTATAAAAGATATTAGGGAGGTGAAAAATTAAAACACTGATTCTTATTGGTTTAATGACACTTCAAGGCTCTTTACTTTTGACTTCTCAGGTTTTCTTGAAATTAGGGTTGGAACTAAACAACTTAACACCTTTTACAATGAAGATCTTTATCGGAGTTTTTAAAAACTATTACTTTTGGGGAGCAGGTATTTCCATGATATGCGCAACTGTTGTATGGATTAATGTTTTAAAGCGATACGAGTTTAGCGTAGCTTATCCACTTGTGAGTATTAGTTTTATATTTGCAATGGTAGTTGCTCCTTTAATATTTCATGAATTTGTACCCCTCATTCGATGGTTCGGAGTCATGTTAATTGTCTGTGGGGCTGTATTGGTAACAAGGAGCTAATAATGTACTTGAATAATATAAGAGATAAAGACGTATGTATAATTGCCATTTTTCTGGCATTTCTAACATGTCTACCGATGTTGATTTTCAATCAAGAACCAGTGACTGACCTTAGTCGTTACTATGGTCCAATGATTTCGGCTTTTGCTCGCAATGACTGGCAACATGCCTACTATCCACTGATTCCTCCTCTTTTCCCCACTATTGGAGGCATCATATCAAAAATAACTGATATTGAAGCACAAAAGTCGGCTCAGTTAGTGTCTATTACTTTTTTTGCACTTACAACCGTGCCTCTGTTCCATTTAATCAAGAAGATTTTTAGTCGTAAAATAGCAATAACATCAGTCATCCTTTTTATTTTTTGTGACCGAGTAATAAGGTATGCTGGATCAGGTCACTTAACAACAACTAAAATATTTTTTGTAATTACAACAATTTATTTACTTCTTAGTTTTAGAGACTCGAAGAAATGGGGTACCGTAATATTGTTAGCTATTACATTAGCGGGTCTTAGTTTACTAAGAACTGAGGGTGTTTTATTGGCTGCTATTGCAGGTGTTTGGTTGCTATTCTATGAAATTAAGAGTGTCAATGGTAAAAATAATTTCCATTTTCCAATCAAATCTATAACTGCTGCAATGTTAATATTCATAATTATTTTTCCTTGGCTATGTTATCAATATCAAATGATAGGATATCCTGTTACTGATAGTAGACAAATTCGTCTAATTGATAAGCTTCCAAAATCGTTTTCCTCCATTTTCAACAATAAAGCCCCCATAATGAAGGAAGAGAGTACGTTTGTCAATAATAATGTATCTTATGATAACTCTGTTGATAAGATTATGAAAAAATCCCTTTGGGAGCGTTTCATAGTTGAGTTTATCAAAGGATTGATCCCCGTTTATTTACTAATTTCACTCCCTATTGTATGGATTCGGATAAAAAATAAGAAATGGACAAGAGACGAAACTATATTACTGACTGTGATAATTGGTCATACACTTCTACTTACAGGATTACTTGGTGGTTTTTGGACATCAAAGCGATATGTTATTCCAGTAATGCCACTTTTATTAGGATGGACTGCTATAGGTGTGAATTCTTTATTTGTAAAAATAAAGAGAAGTCAAGAAATCACATTAAAAAGTAAATTAATAATAATTAGGTTTGTTATGATATCTTTCATTTTAGTTTCGACTATGAACGGAATACACAAAACAAGGAAATACCTTCGTGGAAAAGATGACATGCCATCCCTCATTAAAATATCTCAATGGATAACGAAAGAGGGAATAAAAATGATTCCCGAAACACAACGTCCACTCAGTTCAACTATCGACTACTACCACACCGGCACACTTCCATTAATCATGACTCATTCAAGTAAAGCCACGTTTATTGCGGGTACAGATATACTCCATCCTGACTTTGGGAATGATGTAAATGTTGATATGGTTAAGAATGTTTGCACTAAAAAGGGTGTCAATTTTATCATTTTATCAAATAGCACCATAGGGTGTCTACCTAGTGAAGAAGAACTCATAGGCACTGGTGATTTTTTTAAAGTACTTAAGACTGGACGGAGGGATATTTTTACGGTGTTGGCTTACAGACCAAATATTATTAATAAACAGTAACTAGCTTAAAGCCAATAAGAATTTTTTAGAAATGTCCATCTTCATATGAAGCACTACAGAAGTTTACTGTTAGAAAGGAGACTCCCTTGTTTTCCAAATTATTACCTTTAACCATTGTTGAGAGTCCTATGCGCACTTTAAAGAACTATATTCTATCCTTGTCGGAAAACAAAAAACTCGTTTTAGTCGTAGCTTCTGTTTTTATCCTAATGCTACCACTAATTTTTTCTAAAACAGAAGCTCCAACTGATTGCTCAAATTACTACAGCCCAATGATAGAGTCAATAGCTCAAGGCGACTGGGCCCATGGCTATTGGAAAGGCATTCAGCCACTGTTCACATCTATCGCAGGTGTTCTCGCCAAATTGCTAAAAATCAGCAATGGATTTACCATGGCAAAACTAACATCGGCCGGATTCTTCTGCCTTACTTTCATCCCCCTTTTTAAGTTAACGAAGAATGTATTTACAGAGAAGTCTGCCTGGACAAGCTTGGGACTTCTCTTTTGTTGTTCCCGCCTAATGCGCTATGCCGGATCAGGTCTGCTGAATTCTGGGAAACTCTTTTTTCTTACCTGGATCGTTTATGAAATAATCATATTTAAGCAGAATCACAGCTGGCGAAGTTCATTGTATATTGCTATAGCTTCTACTGGTCTAACCCTCATTCGCCCAGAGGGATCCTTTATGGGGCCTCTATTCATAATTGGTCTATTCTCTTGGGAGTTATGTTGCTTACTGTATAATTACCAAGCTAAAAGATTAAACAAAAACAGGAGTACAAATAAGTTAGTAATTAAACTAGATTATTCACGATTAGTAAAAATAATATTTACAGGCTTACTTTCCCTAATTCTACTTTCTCCCTGGACAATCTACCAATATAGAGCAACTGGATTACCTGTCCTAGCATACCTGCAAGTAGCACCGGTAAAGTCGCTACTTTCTAAAGTGGTGCCATCTGTTGTAACCTTAAGTGGTGAGGAAGCAGTAGAAAGCCCTCTTATTGAAACCGTAATTGCCAGAGGCAATAATAATTCTGATAAACAGGAAAATTATAAAGGCCTTTGGGATGCACTTATAGTAGAACTTTTCAAAGGATTCCACCCACTCTATATGCTACTTTACATTCCCATCCTATTTCAATATTTCATAAAAAATAAATTTAACAACAAGCAGCGTTTTCTACTCTTTATCATCTTTTGCCACACCCTCTTTTTCATTATAGCTACTCGGGGGACATGGACTCAGAAAAGATACATCATTGTCACCCTACCTCTACTGCTAGGCTGGACAGCCATTGGACTAGATAATATCCTTATCTACAGCCGTAAAATATTACCTCTAAGGTTAATTAAAGGAGTACTAGCACTATTAGTGATTGGGTTCTACCTTGGAGGTTTAAAGGATATTCTCCCTCTTTCCGCTAGAAAGGAGATAGCCGCTAGATTGCGAAAAAGGAGTGCTGAGTGGATTAAACTTAAAGGATCTCTCTTGATAAAGGATAATGCCAGACCACTCGCATCTAACCGTTATGTCTACTACAACAACAAAAGAGTTAAAATTTGCACCACTGACCCTAAATTAGTCTATATGGCTGAGGCTTCACGAGTCCTACCAGTCTTCTACGATAGATCCCTAACCTATCCATGGTTCTGTAGACTATGTTTCGAAAAACAAGTACATTTCATTCTCGTTGATAAACAGTTTGAACTTAATTACCCTCTATTAAAGCCACTTTATAAAGATAAAGAGAGGTTTATACTTTTAAAAACAATAAAAGTTGGTAATCTTGAACAGCGTATTTTTGGTTTTAGGCCAAGCTTAAAATTATCAAAAAACTTACAGAGGTAAAAAGTGACAGAATCTAGTCAAATTGAAGTCTCAATAATAGTTGTTACTTACAACAGTATTAAATGGATGCATAGCTGCCTTGGAGCTCTTATCAATCAGGATGTTGACTTCCAATACGAAATAATTATAGTTGACAATGGTAGCACAGATGGAACGGTGGATTTTATTACAGAAAACTACTCCACGGTCCGCCTTATCCGAGAAGAAAACAATGGTTTTGGAGCTGGCAACAACAAGGGAGTCCAAGTAGCTACTGGCCGGTGCCTTGCCTTTATTAACCCTGATACAGTTGCAGACCAACAATGGTTGAAAAATATGATAAAGCCTCTAGAAGGGGAAAGAGTAGTTACTACCTCAAAGATTAGAATGCTCGATGAACCACTTCTGCTTAACTGCTGTGGTGTAGTGCTTCTGTAGAAACAGGACACGCTTTAAATTTTCTTATGGACAACTAATGTAAAGCATTTGAAACCTATGGAGAATAGCTAAGCGAGTGTAACAAGACTGCGTCAGTCAAAAAAACGTCGTCAATTTACAGCTCAACAAAAAGTAGAAGCTGTAAAAGAACATTTAGTAAACAAAGTAGCAGTTTCAGATATCTGCGATAAGTACGGAATCACAACAGGGCATTATTATAAATGGCAGACTGATTTCTTTACAAATGGCGAACGAGCATTTGTAAAAGAGAATAACAAGGAAGTTAAACTAGTAGAAACTAAGCTTGAGAAGCTAGAAAGTGATATGACTAAGCGTAATGAAGCGATTGCAATATTACTAGAGGACAACATACAACTAAAAAAGCAGCATGGCCTGGTTTAACTAAAAGTTGGTGCGAGCCAGTTATT
>JAECMU010117911.1:6366-19913 GCA_016106625.1 Dracogyra subfuscus
TAGATACAATTAATTTTCCAAGTTGGTTTTAAGGCAGTTATAGAAAAGCAAATGAACTACGTGATTCAGTGTATAAGCTACTGGATTGTCAAGCTAGAGACAATAGTTCAAATTCCATCAAAACTAACTTACTTTGATTGGTATTTTTCAGCTATAACACTCTGCATATTATTATCAGTATCTTAAAGTTACATTGTCTGGTTACCATATTATAACATCATGTACAAATATGAAATATAAGCTTAAATGCACTTTTAAAAACCTCGTGTGTATTGGCTATGAACGGATAGCGTCAAAAGTATACGCTCGATTCGTAGTCAGTGCCAAGCTTTAAAAAAATGAAATGGATTTTCAATGGCCCCATATAAACTTCGCTCAACACAGTCTATAACCCCATCCTCACACTGGTTGTTGTTTTTGTGTTTTTTAAAGCAAGTAATCGTTTATATGTACCATCCCACAGACATGATATCACATACCATGGACTTTTATTTTATATACCCGTCGATCCTAGACTGATCGCGCATTTCCAAAAAAATTCCCACCTTTTTAGGTCTAAGTAACATAGTCTTGAACAATGTTACGTAAATCGAAAGAACTACCCTCTTCCAATACCCCAAGAGCGTTACGTAATTAGTAACACGCCCTTACATGTAACGCGTATGCAAACAGCTGGCCACTGTCAAAATTTCAAAGCAAACCCCCCACCCACCGACCCTTGTTAAGACGTACCATACCACTATGGATATAAATATGTTTTGGAGACCACCCGTCAACCAAGACAGTTAAATTTGTTCAAAAATGTCTGTGATATTTGTATTTGTTGCACAGTTCTTTACACTGCGTTTTGGTTGAAATATTAAATTTTTGTGTTGATATTGACCATCACATTTATTTTCCATTTACCTTAGTTTAGTTTGACACCCAATAACCGATGTATTTTTCGTGCTGGGGTGTCGTCAAACATTCATTCATTTATTCTATTTCAATCCGTTTCCACCATTTATGAAACAATAAAATATCTCAACTAACTGTCCAATACATTTACAATAAATATAAAATAATTGTACTGTTACTAAACAGAAACACATGTTTGCCAAAACGAGATACTGAAACAAACTGTCATAACTCAATATTGATCACACGTGAGCCAGAAAAAAAGATTAATAAAAGAAATAACAGCAAAAACATCCCACGCAATTAAAGGTAAACAAAATAATAATGATTGCATGAATAGGGTGGAAGAAATAATTTAAATACCGTAGCTACATTGACTTCCCCAGTGGGAGAATTTACAGGGTGTAGAGCACCCTGGTGATGACTTCCATGGCGCTGAAGTTGACGGTACTGATGTCTGAGGTAGTGTCTACGACGGCAACAACAACAGCAGGGACAACAACAGCAGCAGCCATGTGCCGACACAAACAGAAACACTGCAACTGTAACAAAACATTTTAATGGGCATAAAATATATATATAATACAAGTACTACTATTACTTCTACTACGAGTAATACTATTACGATTACTACTACTATACTATACTAAAATGAAATCAATTGAAAAACGTTAATGATTAATTATGTTTTTAAATATATATGAACAGATATCGATAATAATCAACACTGGTACATAACATGATATGGTAGTGTATCTCGTAGGACCAGTACTCAAATGTAAAAACTAATGACGATACAAAGATTTACAGACCTACAGGGTCCCGTCTACGAACCGATCTTAGCACTAAGATCACCGTAAGTGCATAACTACCATTAGGTACACGTAGATACTATTACCTGTAGAAAATAGCTTAAGATATTAGAAATAAAATAAACTTACATATGAGAGCAAACAATATTTTCCCACACTGCATGATGATGATAGCACTAGACTAGTAACGCCGAATACTGATTCTTGTTTCGTCTTTTGTGAACCTGGTGAATGAACCACAGCCTGTCCCGTCTTTTTTTTTAAACACGGCGACGACTTCAAAGTAACGTAATAATCTCCGTTTGTTTGGTTTCCGTAACACACATCCATCGGTGAGATATTTAATGCTCAAAGGCTGTGACCATCTGTTATTTTGACTTCCCTATTACCTGTTTCTCTGTTTTTTGTTCTGTCCGTCCTCTTGGTAGAACTCTGTGATATAGATTATCAGATTAAATACATACATGCTGCGAAATGTACGTCAATATGTGACTGGTGTCCATATTGTGGTTATTAATTCCCAGGCCACCCAAATGATTAAACCATAATATATGAATAATTATCGAACACGATTTATGTGTAAGGAGACTTATAAAAATTAAAATAGTATGAACTTTCGAGTGGTTCCTATGCATGTTTATTGTTGTTTTTTTCAATCTGCGATAGATGGCACATATATTGAGGTGTATATAGAGATTATTACACCAGCCTGTGTGTCCTACTGATTTTACGAAATGAGTGTCAGAATTCTTGTATTGCCCGAACAAGAGCGATAGTGAATCCTGACACGAGTATAATAATTTCGTTATTATCAATAGTACCCAGAATATTAGTTTGTGAATAACAAGCTAGGATAATATCAAAACGTTTCAAACCTAACTAGAACGAGATAACGAAATAACGTCATTTTTGTAACATTTACAAAGAGCTAAGACTAGGGCTGTCGCATTGAGTTATGACGTCGATTCCCAAAATTACGTCATAAGTTATAAAACCATTATGCCACACGTGTATCATACTGGTTATGTGTCCCTGACTATCTTGCACTATGTGAATAATAAATATGCTTTATTCATCCATAGATTCATTAATATTATTCAGTTAGTTGGGATGGTGAATCAAAAGTGTGTATTTGTATCTATTGCCAATAAAGTTGTTATATGTTGTTGGGTACCGAGCCATATTGGCAATGAAAAGGAAGATTCTGCTGCCAAGTCCGCTTTGAATTTACAGAGGAATGTAATCATTTGGAACAGACTCGGAAATTATATATTTGGTGACAAAAATATGGTGGAATCTTCTAAATTCCAATAAGAATTTGTTAAAAAACGTTTTGATTTTAATACAAAGTTTTAAAATATACTTAGCTACATTTTTGTATTGCATCGTACTTTTCCTCAAAGCTCTTACACTGGTTTTACATTTTTATTTCTGGTGTAAATAATAGTCATGTACTTACCGTTATCTGACATCCAATAGCCGATGTGTAGTTGTGTGCTAAAGTGTTCTTAGGCATTCATTCATTCGTCCATACCTGAGAGAACGATCATAACAGTCGGAATGTCCGTCTACCTCTCGAACGTCAGAGTATTCGGGCTAATCCGAACCTTATAGTACCAACACCATCATAGTGTGGTGAACATTGACAATAATTATTGATGGATTACAAAACATAAGCTTCTTACATTTATCTACCGACGATGTTGACATTGTGCCGCTGAATCATTACCTTTGACCTTCGTTCTTGCCCTATTTCGTGAATTGTTATATTCTCCAAACTAGAATACATACGATAAATGGCTCTAGAAATAGCTTAGTTTGAAACTCGAAACAAAATCTTTGCGTCTATATTCAATCAAGGTTCAGACACGTCCTCCATGGATACTACCTCTGACAGCCAGTACCAGCCTTGGTGGCGCAGTGGTTAAGCCATCGGACTACAGGCTGGTATATACAGGGTTCGCAGCCCGATAACGGCTCCCACCCAGAGTGAGTTTTAAGGACGCAATGGGTAGATGTAAGGCAACTACTCCCTCGTTTCTCTCACTACCCATTAACTGACTATTCCGGACAGACAGCCCAGATAGCTGAGGTATGTGCCCAGGACACCATGCTTAAACCCTAATTAGATATAAGCACGAAAATAAGGTGATATGAAATGACCGCCACTGGCAGTATCAAGGAAGGAAGAGGTATTTTAGATGTAAGGACAGTTTCAAGATTTGTATTATAATGGGTATGAGGGGATTTAAACTAGACACCAAGCACAGAACGGACATTGAGATAAATTATAAAATATAACGCTCATTATTTCCTAATCAGAGGCGGCGTGCTTCGCTCCCAACCAAAGTCTGCCATCCCCAAACTGGAATATCCCATAATTGGGACGGTCGTTCTAAGGTTTTTCAGTAGGAATGTTTTATTTCGTTGTCGTCGAGGCCTGTTGACTGCACGGGAAATGAAAAGGCAGGCTTAACAGCCAACAATATATATTTAATTATGTATTTTCAGTTGCTAAAAAGGCACATGTTACAACAGTACCAAGTAGCTATGTCCCAATCTCTTTTAGCTTTTGGGCTGTTTTCTTTTGTTGCTGCTTTGCTAGTAATTGTAATATGAAAACTAGTCACGAACGCACGTTCTTGTCGCAGCGTGTGACCATAATAGGTGATCCCTACCTTGAACATTATATACCATAACGATTGATGTGTGTTGCGGAACCGAAACACAGCGAGATCGCTTCGATGAATCAGTTTTCCTGTTGCTCTATATAAAATGGCTGGCGATCAGCTCTTAGCACATAATAAAACAAGACAGGTATTCAGGTCTATTAGAATCTACCATCGTCACCATGAAGTTTGGAAAAGTATTGTTTGCTCTCATCTGTAAGTATTGTATTTCCGAGAATAGCTTACTTTATGCGGTTCACTGTCGGGGTAGATCTGATGTCTGCGTCTTAAATGCTTAAAAACTATATTACTTTTTACATTTATTTGTAATTACTTTTATTTCTACGACCTATACGATACAAAATGCAAAGAGAAATTACATCTTAGTACACAGGCCAATACATGAACAATTGTTGCAGTCTGGAAAAAGTTTTCATATTCATCTTGACTTCGCCCCACCGTCCACTGTGTCTACTGAAACGTTCAAAAGTGTAAAGGATTCCGCCCATTGTTTACTAACGTCGTATACTGCATGCTCTGAAAATGTATACATAAACTGTCAAATCAACTAAAAAAGCAAGACTACGTTATTTAGCATATATAAAATCTTAAAATTTAACTTACTTTTTTTTAAAGTATACGAACTTATACCTTACGATATTTGGTTATCCTTCTCGATTGTGTCATGTATTTACATATTATTATACTGTTTATAATTTAGGGAACATTTATTACTAACTATATACATTTCTTAATTAAAATGTCATACCCATGAATGTGTCTCGTTACAGTCGCAGTGTTTCTATTTGTGTCGGCACATGGTTGCTGCTGTTGTTGTCCCTGCTGTTGTTGCCGTCGTAGACACTACCTCAGACATCAATACCGTCAACTTCAGCACCATGGAGGCCATCACCAGGGTGTACTACCCCCTGTACATGCACACGCTGCGGGAGACACGGTAATTACAAATACTTAATATTAGTTTCATGTTGTTTTATTTCCTCCTTTCCATTATGATGGGCTATCTTGTATTAATTTATTTACCTTTTCTGACATTGCTGACGTATTTGTCGTGCTTATTTTAAAACAAATTCAGTATGCACCAACTGCAATACGTATATTCTGATTAATTGATGTTTCTCTTTACCACTATTATATTTATTATTATTAAATTTACTGGACCATATGTGGTTCAGTAGTAGTTCGCTAGTCCTGTCGAGTTTCCCCCTTCCAATCTGTCCCCGACTGGTTTATCACAAACTGTGGTGTTTGCCGCCTTCTCTGTGAAAGTGCATACAGATGCAAAAGATAGCTTGCGATTATAAGATATAACTAATCTTTTTAGCGACAGCAAATGTACTCGTAACTAAGTCAAAATTATCATTTAGACCCCCAGTGACTGTAGTTTAAAAAATCGAATTCAGGTGTTAAACATCAGTGGCTTCCAGTCCTTACGTTTTATTGTGTAAGTGTCTTAAATTAAGATTGTGAAAGATAGGACATTGAATACCACTATAATAAAAATGAATTAATAACGTTATCGTTTTCAGGTACTCCGAGGAAAATTGGCCACAGAGGCACCACGGACTGAGGCAGCAGAAACCCCCAAACGTGAACAACAGAAGGACCAAGTTGGTAACAAGGGAAAGAAGACAACCGACACCAACACTGATCGTCGTGAACAGTAAAAGTACCGAATTGTCACACAGAGTACTAAAATATAATTTAATCTTATGAAATAAAACAAATGAGGACATGTACTTGATAGATTGGCAATCTATAGCGATGTTTGACAATAAAACAACAGTCACCACGCAAGTGTTTTGTTATATTAGATATTATATATACATAAATGGCATGTCCAAGAACATTTAAACACCAATAGTATCATGGATTGTTTTACAAACGGAATTAAAAGTCACACAAGTTTTTATCACAGAATATATAATATGAACATAAACGTTTCATTGAATTTACTGAAATATTTAAGATCACATAATAGCATGCACAACCTTTAGTAGTACCGTATTACTTGAAAACCAACGCGTAAACAAATAAACCTTCACCCAGATATACACTCTCCCAGATATACATTCTTACTTTCGTCAATAACAAAGTGTTTTAATAAACCATGGTTAAACACTGCTTAAATATGCCATCAAATAGCGAAACAGGACCCTCGGGAGTAGACTATCGCATTGCAGAGAGATCAAATAATATAAATACAGCATTGCAGGTGAATCTATTCCTTAAAGTTCGGCATAAACCAAATGTTTCAATAAACCAAGGTTTCCTACAGGAACATACTGGACATAACCTGAATATCTATCCATTGCTAGGGCTAAGGCTCGTATAGAGATGAGACAGAGTAAGAAATCATCTTGAAGAAATTATGTCTCCAAGTTGATTTCTCAAACATGTAAAGTCTGTCTGATCCATAAATTCGAAGATAAATAATACGGTAACACTGCTGATCATCTGATAACGGTTAATATGTGATCGTGACATTGTCATTAACATTTCATTTGAGAATGTTGAAGCATACAACATGCATCTCACAGTGGAAGAATCGCAGAATATGTTTCGTGGAGCCCATACAGTTGAAGTAAATTATCAATTACTGAAACACTTACTTCAATCATCCCTGTTATTTTAAACATATTTAATAAACTCTGGTTTTCTGGTCACTTTTTATGTGATTGGAGGAAAGCAATTATTATTCCTATTTATATACCTATTTCCAGGTCTGGTAAGGATCCATCAAATCCTACCATCGCTTTTTAACAAGTTGCATTTGTAAAAACGTGGATTGAATGATCAATCGAAAACTGTTATCTAGAATTGATTACTAACGTACAGTGTGGATTCAGATGTAGACATAGCACGTTTCATCATCCTGTTACACTTACGTTTGATGGGACACTTTCATTCATAATCATCATCTGGTATCTGTCTTTTTCTATTTGGAAAAAGCTTACAATACCACATGGAACTATGGGATTCTAAAATACCTCTATAACATCGACCTAAGAGGTCGGTTTCCCGATTTTGTTTTAAATGTTTGATAAAACAGAACAACGAATTTTTCAATTAATGATAAAATTTAACTCGGTGTTAGGCACTTAACCCAGGGTTAGCACTAACCATGGTTTCGAACAACCGGGCCCTGGTCTGAAGTAAGGTTAAACACATTATTGTGTATTAAAGGGATATTCCTGAGTTTGCTGCATTGTAAGATGTTTCTGACTAATAAAATATTTCAACGATTAAACATATATTAAATACATTTTCTTGTTTAGAATATCAATATTTGTATATTCAATGTGCTTCTGGTCGTCTTAATATGTGTAAGAAGCCCAAACGGGATTTTGTCTTCAAATAATTTCGCACGTATTTTAAGGAAATATAATGAAAATTAACCTAGTAGAAATATTAGAACGATCAGAAACACGTTTAATATACAGCCACTAATATTCAAAACAAGAACATATATTTAATACGTAACTTTAATCTTATACATATTTTATTATTTGATAACATCTTAAAACATTACAGCAAACTCAGGAATGTTCCTTTAATATATTTCAATAAAACCTTAGAGAATATTACATGAGTGGCCATTAGATGTATCTTCCGAGTTTGAAAATAACGAATGCGAGTCGAACACATTTTTAAACAAGTTGTAAAATAAATGGTGTCTAACGGACACGAATTAATTTTTTTTAACGACACCACTAGAACACATTGATTTATTATTAATCTTCAGCTATACGTTTAGCCTTAGATAGGAAACCCCGCTACATTTGTTTCCATTAGTAGCAAGGGAACTTTTATATGCACCATCCCACAGACATGATAGTACATACCACGGCCTTTGATATATCAGTCGTGGTATCCTGGCTGGAACGAGAAATAGTACGATGGACTCACTGACTGGGACCGATCCTAAACCGACAACACACAAAAACAAACAAGTTTTATTGTAAATTTAAACGTCTTTTCCAACTACAACCGAGTCAGACCCTTGCATTTATAGTTAACGTCACTGTGTAATCAGTTTCACGTCAGCTTTAAGTCACAGAGCTATACATTTTAATCGTGCTTATTTCATTGGATGGTATGGTGGCTGACCAGGTCATCACCTAGGCGCTGCCAGTAGTATGTGTTTAAATTAGAAGACACATGTGTAAATAATGCATCTTGTTCTAACCAACATAACGAGGGTGTACGAAAGGCCAATACACACGATTCAGCATGAGTGATGCTACAAGGAACCTATCATCTTGTGTTACAAGTTTACGCTGAAGAATAATGCCATAGAACGAACATAATCCAACATTTTGTATCGTGGGCCAACACGCTTTAACTAGATATTAAAACCCAGAACGTGTCAGTTGGCAGGATTCGAACCTACTACACCAACTAACAGAACATTTGACCACTCGGAACCTCAGCCACTCAGCCAACCAGTATGACACTGTATTATCAAGAAAAAAGAGAGAGAAAAATGTGAAAGAAAGCAAATGTTAAAGATCAGCACAACATACCAAAAACCTTCGGAAAGTCAAAAACAAACGCTTTAAACAACGCATGGAGCTGTGGTAAGTAAACCTATACTGTACAGAAGTATCAGCACAAATTGTCAAAACGAAATATGTTTGAAAACATCATAGTTGGTACTCCGCCAATACACTTTATGTACAGTTTCGCAGATTATATTAACTAGCTTGTCATTGATATTAGTCCATAGGACTCGAATGCATGTGACATATCGACTTTGATAAACCACAAACCATCTGATATAGCAGCCTACTGTCCTCAACAGCGTGTGACATATCAACGTATGATAAACCACAAAACCATCTGATATAGCAGCCAACTGTCCTCAACAGCGTGTGACATATCAACTTATGATAAACCACAAAACCATCTGATATAGCAGCCAACTGTCCTCAACAGCGTGTGACATATGGAGACCAAAGGTTATAAGGCAGAGAGGGTTGGGGTGGGAGTCATGTTCCCCCGGAATATGTATATTAAAGGCATATTGTCACAGACCACTGACTTATGAAATGTCCTAACAAAGTATTACGTCTGGACGTCCATAGATGGATTTTAAAGATTTGGTGACATTTGGATACCGGTCTTGACGTTTATGACCTCCTAAAAAACCCACCTCCAACAACAATCCCCCAAACCTCCCCCGAATGTTTGCACGCTTGACGAATCATATATATATATATATATGTATAAAAAATAAAACATAATTACTTTTGCATTATTTTATTCTCAAATTAAAAAATTAAAAAATTAGCTTTTCATGTCTGTCATTGAATTTCATTAGCATTAATTTAATAAATCTTTAACTGGACATTTAGCGGTAGTAATGAATTTCACATTTTATTAAATTTTATTTTTAAATACTAAATTAAGAAAGTGTTTTTAATCTGTAATCGGGATCTTCGTAGGGGTTATCTGTGTCTCGAATTAGGTTCGTGGTGGCTTTGTTGGTGCAGTGGCTGTTCTTGGCGACACCTGAAAAAAAAAGAAGAAATTATTATTTTTAACGGAAGTGCTGTTATTAAATAAAAGTAAAGTTGGTTTTGTTTAACGACACAACCAGAATGCATCCATTGCTCATCGGCTATTGACAGTTCTGACATACAGTCTTCAGATACACGTTCCTACAGACAGCACAGCACATACCTTGGACTTTTATATACCAGTCGTGGTGAAGTGTATGAGACGGGAAAATACCACGATCAGACAATGTGGTGATTCGATCCTACGACGCAAGCACCTTAAGCAAGCACTTCACCGACTAAGCTAAATACCGCCCGTTATTAAATAATCAGCGTAATTAAAAAAAACAAAGACACTATATCCGGTTTTATTGTTATGTACATCTGTTTTGATTTTTAACCTTAAACATATCGCTGAAGATATATTTGTTTTGTTTAACAATAGCACTAATCCACATTAATCATCGGTTACTGGATGTCAACCATTTGGTAATCTAACACATTGGCTTAGGGGAAAGCTGCATCATTTCCCCATTAGTAGCAACGTATATTTTGATATGCAGTTTCCCACAATCAGGGAAGCCATTACTATACATGAAAGACATAGGTTGGAACACGAAAACGTCTATAAGAGAATGGGCCCACGAGGGGATTCGATTTTTCGAATTAAGGATTTCAGACGAAAGCTGTAGATTGAGTTGATCCTTGACGAGGAACGCTATTCAAGTAAACTAAAATTGGAGAGTTCCACATAACACTAGCTATAAGCGGCACGTGCTCACCGTGGTAGTAGCGTCTCTTGCAGCTAGCGTCGTGCCAGTCGGGATGGGAGCCTCGGCAAGTCGTCCAGAACCACGTTTGCCCTGGAGGATAAGTCTCAGTTTTTGCTGATGTCGACAGCGGCAACAGCATGGGCAGCAACAACAGCATCCTTGAGCCGATGAAATCAGAATAACAGAAACTGGAAAAAAAGTGAATACTTTTCAAATAATTATTTTAACGTAAGTTTTGTTTTGCGGTAAAGTATGCAGGTGATACTCAATATAAATAGCGAATATTACAGATATATTGTTATACTATAAGAATACGAATAAACATTGTGTACTTTTGGATTTGCCGTATATATTTCACAGTGTATTCCACAATGAGACAAATAGGTTAATTGTTCTAATACAAATAAAATGTATAAGAAAATGTATATGACACTATTCTAACAATGTACCAAATATACCATCTTCATCATAATAAACATTGAAATATATAAATAGAGGATATTCCCCAAGTGTCTTGTGATATCATAATTTATCAGCAAGAGTTGATACAAGTATTTATTACCCCAGCGGTCACTCATAACAAGAAAAAACATTTTCCATATTTTCTCAGTGAGAAATATTCTGCTTTGGTCTAACAACAATAATATTGGACAATTTGTCACTTACAAACCAATCACCTTGTCGGTACTAAATATTACGTTATTAAAATATGATGGTCAACCTGTCAAATTATATGCATATCTAACTTCCCATAATTACCTATTTACAAATATGAGTATGCAAGAAGAATTTATATATATTTAGTCATTAGAATAGTATGATTTTGGTTTGTTTGTTTCTTGTTTATGCGTATGTCTTGCATCCAGTTCCGTATGTGGAATGTTTATATGCAATAAAGGATTTATCTTTTATCTTTTTTTTAAATTTGACAAACACAAAATTACGTCATGTACAGTTTAAAGAGTTTGCGTTTACGACTCTCTGTTTTTGATGTTAAATTTATAATAAAAAGTCATTTTAATGTAATTCGTTATCGATTTTGTAGCAGAATAAAGAGAACTTCTGTTTTTGAAAAGTATCTATGAACGTGTATAAATTACAAAGTTATAGCAATTCTCAGAACAGTGCGTAAAATGGTTTACATCGTTTCTATACAGATTGGCCTTCGTGCATGTGCGTGGAAAATAAAGGTTTTTAGAGAGAAACAAATATCTGAGGTAATAAATAGAGTAACAAACTCAGTACCAGTTATTATAAAATTTATGTCCCTCGTGAAATAAGTTTCATTTGTCACTCGCTAAATATCGTGACAACTAAAACTTATTTCACTCGGGGCATACATTTGATAATAACCGATAACTGGTACAATTTTATAAATCAAGATTATAAGACGCAATATCTCCTGCGGAGATATCGTAAATTATAGTGCCAGCAATATCGTCTACACAAGCCTTTAATGGATGTTAAATTATGCATACCAATTTGGGCATAATAAACACTGAAATATACTATCACACCAGCTTTAACATAATAAACATTGAAATATACTATCACACCAGCTTTAACATAATAAACACTGAAATATACTATCACACCAGCTTTAACATAATAAACACTGAAGTATACTATCACACCAGCTTTAACATAATAAATATTGAAATATACTATCACACCAGCTTTAACATAATAAACATTGAAGTATACTTACAGACAAGAGCAAGCAATATTTTGGTGTAATCCATGGCGATAAACTTTTCAAAGTAGAATAACCAATTATTCAAAATGATACTAATTTGAAAGTGTCTTGACCACAGATCATTAGGCTTCTAATATATACATACGAAAGGGGAAGCTTGGAAAACAACCATCGTGATGAAGTTGTGTTTTGTAATGTATTTCCGCTACACACATCAATCTGTAACAGGCGAGTAGGAGGGGCAGGTTTACACTGCATGGTGACTTTCCTTTTATTCTACATAAGTTTAGTTTTTACGTATTTCTATTGTGTTTTAACACCATCAAAGGAGATTAAAGATATGCACACTGCGAATTAAATATGGCTGGGCTACTGATTTCCGTTACGCAATAACTACATAACTTCTGATGTTTGTGGGAAGTATGAGCCTGCCTTTATTTGTGGCTTATAAAACCGAGATACCTGTCTTTCAGACCATTGGTTCGCTTAACGAGACCATCACATTTTAATGTTCAGCTATGAATGTATATCCGAGGAGCGAAGAGAAACCAGACCGCAACATAGGCGACATGTAGCGCTGTATTAACCTGCAGGAGACATGGTTATGTACAACTGCGTGCACCGTCTACCAAAAATATCGAAAAACAAATACATACTAAGTTTGTTTCATCATTTCTCTACATTATTGCTTGACTTTACAATAGCCGATGATATTGTTTTCTTACTATAATGTCATTAAAAAGTGTTTGTTAATCCTCATCATTCTTGACCCTTTAAGACCTTTGGTAACCCCAAACATTTGTCTTAAATTTGACCTTCACTGGAATGTGGTGCAGCACAAGGTAAAACCATTATAGTGACTTTGACTTTCGGGTAGAATGAACTCTTTAAAATGTAGATGATACTATCTCCAGACTATTCTTAGCATATATTGGGACAGAATCCACCACGTGGATGGAACATACGACTCGTGCTCGTGAGTTCTGTACTGCTGATATACCTCCACCCAGAATGCAATTTATATATAAGTATTGATGTACCCCATACTCTGCATGCATTAAAGCTAAAACACTAGATATGTAAGTATTAAATAACTTCACACTGTATCCAAGTAAAATACCCCCATCACGCATTGAAGTAAAGCTAAAACACGGTGTCTAAGTATTCAAGTAAGGATT
>JAECMU010117912.1:0-10576 GCA_016106625.1 Dracogyra subfuscus
ATATTTTTACCAGGCTTGAAACTAGGAATAATAATTGCTTTCCTCGTTCTACGAAAGTACCATGTGCTCTACGAAGACCTTCCTGTAATTCGTCCGCAGAGAAGGGCATGTTGAACACTTAAACATTCTTAAATGAAACGTTAATAGGTTGCAAGTTAATTTCTATCAAGGCAGTGGGAATGTCACGATGGATTATTTTCCAAACATATTTAACAGCAATGCGATAGGCATTCAGGTTGTCGCTGGTATGTTCCTGTTTGAACCTGTGTATACTATGCATATATCATTAAACCATGGTTTATTGAAACATTTTGGTGCTGGCTATGTCTTAATGAATAGTTTCATCTGCAGTAATGTCTTTAATTGCGATAGGCATTCTCAGAGGTCCTGTTTCGCTAATTCATGGCATCTTTATAAGCAGTGTTTAACCATAGTTTATTAAAACGTTTTGCTACTGACGGAGGTGAGGGTGTATATCTGGAAGAGTGTATATATGTTTACATTTTTATTCTCATGTAATATGATCATACTAAAAGGTGTATATGTTATATAATCATTTATTATGTGATCTTTAATATTTCAGTAAATTCAGTAAAACGTTTATGTTCATATTATTCATTATGTGATAAAGACCTGTGTAACCTTGATTCCATTTGAGAAAAAAACCCATCTTTCCTTTGGTGTTTAATGTCAAGGATACGGTTCTTGGACATGGAATTAATTAATATAAAACATCTGGTGCAATAACACCGTTTAGAGTATAATATAACAAAACACTTGAATGCTGTCTATTGTTTTATTTTCCAACATCGTTACAAGTCGACAACCTTACTGCTCACGACGATCAGTGTTGTTGGTGTCGCTCGTCTTCTTTGCCCTGCTAACAACTTGGTCCTTCTGTTCCTCACGTCTGGCGGTGTCTACGGCCTCTGTCCTTGGTGCCTCGGTGGTCAGTTTTCCTCGAAGTACCTGGAGATAAAAGACGGCAATAATATAAAAATAATACATACATTTATGGGGGGGGGGGGGGGGACTCAATAGTTATTATATTGACAGTCAATCCGAAACTGAAATATCGTATAAACCATAGATACAATTAATTTTCCAAGTTGGTTTTAAGGCAGTTATAGAAAAGCAAATGAACTACGTGATTCAGTGTATAAGCTACTGGATTGTCAAGCTAGAGACAATAGTTCAAATTCCATCAAAACTTACTTACTTTGATTGGTCTTTTTCAGCTATAACCCTCTGCATATTATTATCAGTATCTTAAAGTTACATTGTCTGGTTACCATGTTATAACATCATGTACAAATATGAAATATAAGCTCAAATGCACTTTTAAAAACCTCGTGTGTATTGGCTATGAACGGATATCGTCAAAAGTATACGCTCGATTCGTAATCAGTGCCAAGCTTAAAAAATTTTTAATGGATTTTCAAGGCCCCATATAAACTTCGCTCAACACAATCTATAACCCCATCCTCGCTGAAATCCCCTGCACACGCACCTTAGAAACCCACATTGGTTGTTGTTTTTGTGTGTTTTTAAAGCAAGTAATCGTTTATATGTTCCATCCCACAGACATGTTATCACATACCATGGACTTTTATTTTATATACCCGTCGATCCTAGACTGACCGCGCATTTCCAAAAGAAAACCCACCCACCTTTTTAGGTCTAAGTAATATAGTCTTGAAAAATGTTACATAAATCGAAAGAACTACCCTCTTCCAATACCCTAAGAGCGTTACGTAATTAGTAACACGCCCTTACATGTAACGCGTATGCCAACAGCTGGCCACTGTCAACATATCAAAGCAAACCCCCCACCCACCGACCCCTGGAAAGACGTACCATATCACTATGGATATAAATATGTTTTGAGTTATGAGACGACCCGTCAATCAAGACAGTTAAATTCTTTACACTGCGTTTTGGTTGAAATATTAAATGTTTGTGTTGATATTGACAATCACATCCCCCCCCCCCCCATTTACCTTAGTTTAGTTTGACACCCAATAGCTGATGTATCATCAAACATTCATTCATTTATTCTATTTCAATCCGTTTCCACCATTTATGAAACAATAAAATATCTCAACTAACTGTCCAATACATTTACAATAAATATAAAGAATTGTACTGTTACTAAACAGAAAAAACATGTCTGCCAAAACGAGATACTGAAATAAACTGTCATAACTCAATAGCCAGAAAAAAAGATTAATAACAGAAACAACAACAACAACAAAACCAAACATACAAACAAGAACAAAAAAAGCCCATGGAATTAAAGGTAAACAAAATAATAATGATTGCATGAATAGAGTGAAAGAATGAAGTTAAATACCGTAGCTACATTGACTTCCCCAGTGGGAGAATTTACAGGGTGTAGAGCACCCTGGTGATGACTTCCATGGCGCTGAAGTTGACGGTACTGATGTCTGAGGTAGTGTCTACGACGGCAACAACAGCAGCAGGGACAACAACAGCAGCAACCATGTGCCGACACAAACAGAAACACTGCAACTGTAACAAAAAAATTTAATGGGCATAAAATATCTATAATCCAAGTACTACTACTACTACGACTAATACTATTATGACTACTACTATAATACTATACTATAATAAAATCAAATAAAATCAAATGAAAAATATTAATTATTAAAAACTAATTTTGTTTAGATAAATTTATAAATATGAACAGATATCGATAATAATCAACACTGGTGCATAAAATGATGTATCTCGTAGGACCTGTACTCAAATGTAAAAACTAATGACGATACAAAGATTTACAGACCTGCAGGGTCGCGTTCTACGAACCGTTCTTAGCACTAAGATCACCGTAAGTGCATAACTGTTATTAAGTACACGTAGATACTATTACTTATAGAAAATAGCTTAAGATATTAGAAATAAAATAAACTTACAGATGAGAGCAAACAATATTTTCCCACACTTCATGATGATAATAGCACTAGACTAGTAAAACTGGATACTGATTCTTGTTTCGTCGTGAACCTGGTGAATGTACCACAACCTGTCCGTCTTTTTATATACACGGCGACGACTTCAAGGTAATATGATAATATCGCTTTGTTTGGTTTCCGTAACACACATCCATCGGTGAGATATTTAATGTTCAAAGGCTGTAAACGAAATCTGTTATTTTGACTTCCCTATTACCTGCTTCTCTGCTTTTTGTTCTCTTGGTAGAACTATCTGATGTAGATTATCTGATTAAATATATACATTCATATGTGACTGGTATCCATATTGTGGTTACTAATTCCCAGGCCACCCAAATGATTAAACAATAATATATGAATAATTATCGAACACGATTTGTGATGCATGTTTATTGTTTTGTTTAATCTGGGATAGATGGCACATATATTGAGGTGTATAGTATATAGAGATTATTACACGAGCCTGTGTGTCCTACTGAATTTACGAAATGAATGTCAGAATTATTGTATTGCCCGAGCAAGAGCGATAATGAATACTGACACGAGTATAATAATTTCGTTATTATTAATATTACCCAGAATATTAGTTTGTTAATAACAAGCTAGGATAATATCAAAACGTTTCAAACCTAACTAGAACAAGGCAACGAAATGACGTTATTTTGGTAACATTTACAAAGCGCTAAGACTAGGGATGTCGCATTGAGTTATGACGTCGATTCCCAAAATTACGTCATAAGTTATAAAATCATTATGCCACACGTGTATCATACTGGTTATGTTTCCCTGACTATCTTGCACTGGTAATAAATATGCTTTATTCATCCATAGATTAATTAATATTGTTCAGTTAGTTGGGATGGCGAATCAAAAATGTGTATTTTTATCTATTGCCAATAAAGATGTTATAATGTTGTTGAATACCGAGCCATGTTGGCAAAGCAGATTCTGCTGTCAAGTCCGCTTTGAATTTACAGAGGAATGTAATTATTTGGAACAGACTCGAAAATTATATATTTGATGACAGAAATATGGTGGAATGTCCTAAATTACAGACAGAATTAATTGTTTCAACCATTTTGATTTCAATACAAATTTTTAAAAATATACTTAGCTACATTTTTCACCAAAGCTCTTTACATTGGTTTTACATTTTTATTTCTGGTGTAAATAATAATATTCATTTACTTACCTTTATCTGACACCCAGTAGCCGATGTGTAGTTATGTGCTGGAGTGTTCTTAGACATTCATTCGTACCTGAGAGAACGATCATAACAGTCGAAATGTCCGTCTACCTCCCGAACGTCGAGTATTCAGGCTAATCTGAACCCTAGAATACTACCATCATAGTGTGGTGGATATTGACAATAATTATTGATGGATTACAAAATATAAGCTTGTCACATTTACCTACCGACGATGTTGACATTGTGCCGCTAAATCATTACCCTTGACCTTCGTTCTTGCCCTATTTCGAGAATTGTCCAAACGAGCATACATACGATAAATGGCTCTAAAAATAGCTTAGTTTGAAACTCGAAGCAAAATCTATGCGTCTATATCCAATCAAGGTTCAGACACGTCCGCCATGGATACTACCTCTGACCGCTAGTACCAGCCTTGGTGGCGCAGTGGTTAAGCCATCGGACTACAGGCTGGTATGTACAGGGTTCGCAGCCCGATAACGGCTCCCACCCAGAGTGAGTTTTAAGGGCTCATTGGGAAGAGATGTAAGGCAACTACACCCTCGTTTCTCTCACTACCCACTAACCAACTAACTGACTATCCCGGACAGACAGCCCAGATAGCTGAGGTATGTGCCCAGGACAACATGCTTGCACCCTAATTGGATATAAGCACGAACATAAGTTGATATGAAATGACCGCCAATGGCAGTATCAAGGGAGGAAGAGGTATTTTACATGTAAGGACAATTTGAAGATTTGTATTATAATTGGTATGAGGGGATTTAAAAAATGTGTTTAGTAAACATTGTGTTTACGTTAAACTAGACACCAAATATAGAACGGACATTTAGATAAATTATAATATATAACGCTCATTATTTCCTAATCAGAGGCGGCGTGCTTCGCTCCCAACCAAAGTTTGCCATCCCCAGACTGGAATATCCCGTTCTAAAGTTTCCAGTAGGAATGTTTTATTTCGTTGACGTCGAGGCCTGTTGACTGCACGGGAAATGAAAAGGCAGGTTTAACAGCCAAGTCGGCCAACAATATATATTTAATTATGTATTTTCAGTTGCTAAAAAGGCACATGTTACAACAGTACCAAGTAGCTATTCCCAATCTCGTTTAGCTTTTGGGCTGTTTTGTTTTGTTGCTGCTTTGCTAGTAATTGTAATATGAAAACTAGTCACTAACGCACGTTCTTGTCGCAGCGTGTGACCGTAATATGTGATCCCTACCTTTGAACATTATATACCATAACGATTGATGTGTGTTGCGGAACCGAAACACAGCGAGATTGCCTCGATGGATCAGTTTTCCTGTTTCTCTATATAAAATGGCTGGCGATCAGCGCTTAGCACATAATAAAACAAGACAGGTATTCAGGTATATTAGAATCTACCATCGTCACTATGAAGTTGGGAAAAGTATTGTTTGCTCTCACCTGTAAGTATTGTATTTCTGAGAATAGCTTACTTTATGTGGTTGACAGTCGGGGTATATCTGATGTCAGCGTCTTAAATGCTTAAAAGCTATATTACTTGTACTTTTAATATGTAATTACTTTTATGTTTAAGAATTATACGATACAAAATGAAAAGAAAAATTACATCTTTATAGTACACAGGCCAACACATGAACAATTGTTGCAGTCTGGAGAACGTTTTCATATTCATCTTGACTTCGCCCCACCGTCCACTGTGTTTGGTAAAACGTTCGAAAGTGTAAAGGATTCTGCCCATTGTTTACTGACATCATTAATTGCATGCTTGGGAAATGTACACACAAACTGTAAAATCAAGTAAGAAAGCAAGACTACGTTATTTAGCATATATACAATCTTAAAATTTTACTCTTTTTTTAAAGTATACGAACTTATACTTTACGATATTTGGTTATCCTTCTCGATTGTGTCATGTATTTACACATTATTATACCGTTTATAATTTAGGGAACATTTATTAATAACTATACACACTTTCTTAATTAGAATGTCGTACCCATGAATGTGTCTTGTTACAGTCGCAGTGTTTCTGTTTGTGTCGGCACATGGCTGCTGCTGTTGTTGTCCCTGCTGTTGTTGCCGTCGTAGACACTACCTCAGACATCAGTACCGTCAACTTCAGCACCATGTAGACCATCACCAGGATGTACTACCCCCTGTACATGCACACGCTGCGAGAGACCGTGGAGACACGGTAATTACAAATACTTAATATTAATTTCATGTTGTTTTATTTCCTCCTTTCCATTATGATCTTGTATTAATTTATTTACCTTTTCTGACATTGCTGACGTATTTGTCGTGCTTATTTGAAAACAAACTCAGTATGCACCAACTGCAATGCGTATATTCTGATTAATGGATGTTTCTGTTTACCACTATTATATTTATTATTATTAAATTTACTGGACCATATGTGGTTCAGTAGTAGTTCGCTAGTCCTGTCGAGATTCCCCTGTTCCAATCTGTCCCCGACTGGTTTATCACAAACTGTGGTGTTAATATATATGTAAACACCTCAATATAACACCGTTTGGTGTTCTTAGTGAATAAAGTTATGTTCTGTTTTTGCCGCCTTCTATGTAAAAGTGCATACAGATGCAAAATATAGCTTGCGATTATAAGATAGCGACAGCAAATGTACTCGTAACTAAGTCAAAATTATCATTTAGACCCCCAGTGACTGTAGTTTAAAAAATCGAATTCAGGTGTTAAACATTATTGCCTTCCAGTCCTTAAGGTCTATTTTGTAAGTGTCTTAACTTCAGATTGTGAAAGATAGGACATAGAATATCACTATAATAAAAATGCATTAATAACAGTACGGTATTCAGGTACTCCGAGGAACATTGGCCACAGAGGCACCACGGACTGAGGCAGTAGAAACCGCCAAACGCGAGCAACAGAAGGACCAAGTTGTTAACAGGGGAAAGAAGACAACAGACACCAACACTGATCGTCGTGAACAGTAAAAGTACCGAATTGTCACACAGAGTACTAAAATATAATTTAATCTTATAAAATAAAACAAATGAGGACATGTACTTGATTGATTGGCAATCTGTAGCGATGTTTGACAATAAAACAACAGTCACCACGCAAGTGTTTTGTTATATTATACTAATAATGGTCTTATTGCAGTAGATATTTTATATGCATAAATGGCATGTCCAAAAACCTTTAAACACCAATAGTATCATGGATTGTTTTCCAAACGGAATTAAGGTTACACGGGTTTTTATCACAGAATAAATAATATGAACATAAACGTTTCATTGAATTTACTGAAATATTTAATATAATAGCATGCACAACCTTTAGTAATTACCGTATTACATGAAAACCAACGCGTAAACAAATAAACCTTCACCCAGATATACACTCTCCCAGATATACACCCTTACTTTCGTCAATAACAAAGTGTTTTAATAAACCGTGGTTAAACACTGCTTAAATATGCCATCAAATAGCGAAACAGGACCCTCGGGTGTAGATTATCACATTGCAGAGAGATCAGATAATATAAAGAGAGTATTGCACGTGAATCTATTCCTTAAAGTTCGGCATAAACCAAATGTTTCAATAAACCAAGGTTTCCTACAGGAACATACTAGACATAACCTGAATATATGTCCATTGCTAGGGCTAAGGCTCGTATAGAGATCAGACAGAGTAAGAAATTATCTTGAAGAAATTATGTCTCCAAGTTGAATTCTCAAACATGCATCTCACAGTGGAAGAATCGCAGAATACGTTTCGTGGAGCCCATGCTACTTTAGTAGGACCAGTTGCAGTATATTATCAATTACTGAAACACTTACCTCAATCATCCCTGTTATTTTAAACATATTTAACAAACTCTGGTTTTCTGGTTACTTTTTTTTTTTTACTGGAAGAAAGCAATTATTATTCCTATTTATATACCTATTTCCAGGTCTGGTAAGGATCCATCAAATCCTACGATCGCTTTAACAAGTTGCATTTGTAAAAAAAACGTGGATTGAATGATCAATCGTAAACTGTTATCTAGAATTGCTTACTAACGTACAGTGTGGATTCAGATGCAGACGTAGCACGTTTGATCATCCTGTTACACTTAATACGTTTTGCTGGGACACTTTCATTCATAATCATCATCTGGTATCTGTCTTTTTTCTATTTGGAAAAAGCTTACAATACCACATGGAACTATGGGATTCTAAAATACCTATATAACATCGACCTAAGAGGTCGGTTTCCCGATTTTGTTTTAAATGTTTGATAAAACAGAACAACGCATTTTTCAAATAATGATTACATTTAACTCGGTGTTAGGCACTTAACCCAGGGTTAGCGCTAACCATGGTTTCGAACAACCTGGTCTGAAGTAAAGTTAAACATATTGTGTATTAAAGGGATATTCCTGAGTTTGCTGCATTGTAAGATGTTTCTGACTAATAAAATATTTCCACGATGAAACATATTATAAATATATTTTCTTGTTTAGAATGTCAGTATCTGTATATTCAATGTGCTTCTGGTCGTCTTAATATGTGTAAGAAGCCCAAACGGGATTTTGTCTTCAAATAATTTCGTACGTACGAAACAAGGTTTTTTTTAGGAAATACAATGAAAATTAACCTAGTAGAAATATTAGAACGATCAGAAACACGTTTAATATACAGCCACTAATATTCAAAACAAGAAAATTTATTTAATATGTAACTTTAATCGTATACATATTTTATTATTTGATAACATCTTAAAACATTACAGCAAACTCAGGAATGTTCCTTTAATATATTTCAATAAAACCTTAGAGAATATTACACGAGTGGCGATTAGATGTATCTTCCGAGTTTGAAAATAACGAATGCGAGTTGGACACGTTTTTAAACAAGTTGTAAAATAAATGGTGTCTAACGGACACGAATTAATTAAATTATTTTGGTTTTAACGACACCACTAGAGCACATTGATTTATTATTAATTTTCAGTTATTTGATGTAAAATATTTGGTAATTTGTTTTACGTTTAGCCGTAGATAGGAAAACCCGCTACATTTGTTTCCATTAGTAGCAATGGATCTTTTATATGCACCATCCCACATACAGGATAGCACATACCACGGCCTTTGATATATCAGTCGTGGTATCCTGGCTGGAACGAGACATAGTTCAATGGACTCACTGACTGGGATCGATCCTAAACCGACAACACACAAAAACAAGTTGTATAGTAAATTTAAACGTCTTTTCTAACTACAACCCAGTCAGACCCTTGCATTTATAGTTAACGTCACTGTGTAATCAGTTTCAGGTCAGGTTTAAATCACAGAGCTATACATTTTAATCATGCTTATTTCATTGGATGGTATGGTGGCTGACCAGGTCATCACCTAGGAGCAGTCAGTAGTATGTGTTTAAATTGGAAGAAACATGTGCAAATAATGCATCTTGTTCTCACCAACATAATGAGTGTGGAAGAAAAGCCAATACACACGCTCCAGCATGAGTGATGCTACAAGGAACCTATCATCGTGTGTCACAGGTTTACGCTGAAGAATAATGCCATAGAACGAACATAATCCAACATTTTGTATCGTGGGCTTTAACTAAATATTAAAAACCAGAACGTGTCAGTTGGCAGGATTCGAATCTACTACACCAAGTAACAGAACATTTGACAACTCGGAACCTCAGCCACTCAGCCAACCAGTATGGCACTGCATTATCAAGAAAAAAGAGAAAGATTTGAAAGAAAGCAAATGTTAAGGATCAGCACAACATACCAAAACCAAAATCTTCGGAAAGTCAAAAACAAACGCTTTAAACATCGCATGGAGCTGTGGTAAGTAAACCTATACTGTACAGAAGTATCAGCACAAATTGTCAAAACGAAATATGTGTTTTAAAACATCATAGTTGGTACTCCGCCAAGACACTTTACGTACAGTTTCGCAGATTCTATTAACTAGTTTGTCATTGATATTAGTCCATAGGACTCAAATGCATGTGACATAACCAACTGATATAGGAGTCGATTGTTCTCAACAGCGTGTGACATATCAACTTATGTTAAACCACAAAACCATCTGATATAGCAGTCAACTGTTCACAACAGCGTGTGACATATCAACTTATGTTAAACCACAAAACCATCTGATATAGCAGTCAACTGTTCTCAACGGCGTGTGACATATCAACTTATGTTAAACCACAAAACCAACTGATATAGGAGTCAACTGTTCACAACGGCGTGTGACATATCAACTTATGTTAAACCACAAAACCATCTGATATAGCAGTCAACTGTTCTCAACAGCGTGTGACATATCAACTTATGTTAAACCACAAAACCATCTGATATAGCAGTCAACTGTTTTCAACAGCGTGTGACATATCAACTTATGATAAACAACAACAC
>JAECMU010117917.1:0-10620 GCA_016106625.1 Dracogyra subfuscus
GCAATTGAAGCTGAGAAGAAAGCTTGAAGATAGCAGACATTTCGTTGATAGTATTGTGAACATTATAATATGATGTAGTTTTTCATGCTTCTATCCAGTTTAGTTCAAGCATGCACAGTATGGCCACAAAGTCTGACATTGTTCGACGCTGACATTAAGAATGAGGCTTGGTGGCTTTTAAATGTATAAAACTACCGAATGGACAGTTAGTTTGCTGTGTGTTTATGCTACCATCTAAACTACATGTGTGTTAACTTTGTATCATGTGAAAGTAACATTATTTTATGAAAACTAAACAACGTGAATTTTGTTTTTATTTAAGGTCTGTTTTGATTTGTTCAATGAATATTAATTTAATTAAATTTAATCATGGTACCAAATTAAGTCACAAAATATACTGTTACATTGTGGTTATGACAAAAATCAGCTAGATTGGTGTCTTTGTTTAAAAAACAAAAACATTTCAGTTGAAAACAATATACATGTACATTTTGGTGTTGTAAAACTTTAAAGTGCCTTAGAATTGTTAATATTGACCACATTGTTGAATATGTTATAGAAATTAGATATATATATACATATACATTTTCATTTGATACAAAGTCATTTGTAAACATGATTAGCTTCAATTTGTTTAATGAAAGAATGTCAACGGCCACCAGTCATTTCATACGTACACGTATATCCAAATATACTGTGTTTATTGAAGACTGTTTTGCAACTAGGGTTTTAGTACAGGCCTAAGTTAATGAATCTTTCCCTGGCAACCTTTGAATATAAGAAAGGACTGAAATGTGGGAATTGGTTGTCCAGTAGTATTGAATTTTCATTGACAATCAACTTTTGAAAAGTTTTTTTCCATAGAATCTTGATAAAGCTTCAAAACCTTTGGTTGCAAGTATTAATCGGTTTGTTCATTATTGGTACTCTGTCAAACCAAAACACTTTTTTTAATTTTCATATTTACTAATTGTGAAATTTTCACAGCTTGACCAACTTTCACATTTGAAAAAATATTTAAAAAACCCATTAATAGTTTTTGGAAGTTAAAAGAAGATCTGTTGCACTGCAGGCCCTAGGTGCTTTGAAAATTGTATTAAACTTGTTTCTAAATGGTAATTATGCATATCGTGAAACCGTAAAAAAAGAAAATTTGCAGTTGCTTCACATACAGCATATTTTCTGTCCACTCTTTATTTCTTGTATATATAGAACTAGTTGTATGAAAGTAGCACCGTGTAATCCAACTGACCGTGTGGTTATCTCTATGCATATTAATCCATCACCACAAATATATTTTATAATGTCCTCCCATATATTCATACAAAAAAATTCATGCAGTTAATAAATGATGATCCAGATACTATTTTTGTTACGGTTTTTAACTTGATCTACCAAGAACTGTGAATTAATAATATGTGAACTAATAAGAATATCCTGTTGTGTACGTGGGAGAATATTTGATGATGCTATTATGCCAAAGTGCTGATACATTAAATGTTATGTTATGTTGTGAAATGTTTTAAAGGATGTTTTAACACTATGTGAGATATAAAGTACAAAATATTTTTGGAATTTTATACTTTGTGAATTTATTTACAAAGCACATCAGTAACCATAAATAATGTTCAACACAGCACAAACTTTCCCCCAACCAACTCCCTGTTTTCGGGAAATACTTGTTCATTAAATGGTGTATTTAACAAACATTCCTTCAATCATGCCAAAATCTGGATTTCTGTCTAGAGTAGAATTGGTAATAACTACATGTACCCTAAAAAAAATGTAGGGATACATTTTTCGATTTCAATTTCTTGAAGGTCCACAGAAAAAAATTAAAATTAAATTCGTACAGAACAAAATAATTTGTGCTAATTGACAGTGTACAAACATAACCATTTCTTAATATTATTACCAACCTTACTTGTTGACAAATTTAAGGATGTAAAACAAATCTGTGGCCTCACCATCCAACTTTTAGCAGATTAGTGTCTTGAAAATTGGGGTGGCTACTACCCCTCCCATCTCTGCACTCATGCTCACAATTATTTTGTTTCCAGTAGCTACCAGTTGAGATACAAAGTGGATATAGCAAATTTGACTAAAATAATTGCATTACAGTAAATTGATATTGTTTTAATAAAATAAACTATTTGAATCGATTCCTTCCTCACATTTGTAGATCATTATTTTAATCATTTTCCAACAGTAACGTGTCTTGCTATTATTTAAACATAAAAAGGTACTAAGATTGCAATATTTACGTTTGTAATTTTGTAATCACTCGTATTTGGACAAACCAGCCTGTTTTTTTACATTGTACAGTCTCTTTGATATTTCTTGGTGCTTTTTTGTATTCATGTAGTATAAATAGTGTTAGTGCTTTTGTTAATATGTATGTGCTTTTATTACAAACATTTTGCTTACAATAGTATTATATTGATAAAATCCCTAGTCTTTTAAAAAAAAACAATATTATGTTGGTATAAATTTGTTGTTCAGTAAACATTACCAAAATACCATAGACCATCAAACAACTGTACACATTAATATTGTTGGTAATTGGGGGCCCACCCAATTTCAAATAAGCAAAGTTTATATTAAATACATGTCGGTTGTTCGTGATCTGTTTTCATTTGATTTAAAAAGAATTAAAAACATATTTTTATTTAATTTTCATTCAGACTTAGTATAGTGCTAAAACAAAATGAATAGTAGCTAAATATGTCTATGAGAAACGTTCAAGTAATATATCTAATGTGTGCAAGTTACAAATGATACAATTACTAAGATTAATTATGAAAACAAATTGAAATCTCTTATTCAAATTATATATTGTGTGAAAAATGTGACATCAAAGTGTTTCTTTTTCCTCAGTTGCTCAAGAATAGATACTGACAATTTAATCAGTGTTATATGAAACAATTATTTGTTTTGATGTTTGCTAAGTGATTTACTACTTCTATTATTATTTTGAAGAATCGTTTTGCAAAATAATCTCAGAATGTCGTAAAACGTTTTTGGCTGATAACAGGGGTAGATCATGAAACAAAACTGGGTAGATCATAAAACAAAACTGGGTAGATCATAAAATAAAAACAGGGGTAGGTCATAAAACAAAAACGGGGGTAGATCATGAAACAAAACGGGTAGATCATAAAACAAAAACAGGGGTAGATCATGAAACAAAACATAAGATATCTTTAATGGTAATGTTTAAAGTTTTATCACTATTGAATCATATCATATACTAGGAGTTCTAGCCCTAATAATTGCATATCTTATGATGAAAACTGCAGAATGAACTTTTAAGTCCCTTGACCTTGCAGTTGAAATTCCCTTAACTCTGCCGTGGGACTAATGCTCATATACTGGTCAATATTTGTGTGTTTTAATAATCATAGTACATGTACATTAATAATAACATCATATGTGTTGTGGGCATTAATACATACAAACACTGATATTAGTGTGTGGAAACAATCATACCTCTAATAATTCAAAAGTTAAATTAATTTAGTCTTTTTTCTGCCTTTTCAGCAACACTTGACTATTTAAAAATGCCAATCATTAATATAAAATTTCAAAAAGCATTGTGGACACATGCACATGATGCCTGTCGTACTTTAATTCACTTAAAATTATCTTTCAACATAATTCAGGTTTAACACAAGAAAATCATGACGCGGCATCATTTATAATTGTTCGATCAAAACAAAAAGATTGGGAAGCACAATACTATCTTCAGTAACTACAAACTAATTTGTTGTATGCAAGATTGATACGTATATGCTACTTATGTTAACTCCATTATTAGTTTTTGTTTTGACATATTTTCCTTAATTTTAATACATAAACGCAATAATAAAAAAGGAAAACAATTGTTACTACATTGTAAACAAAATATCCATTTTCTTTTACATGCTGGCATGTTGCAAGATATTGTCAATTTGTTTGGTGGGTGGGTGGTAGGGACAAATGCTATTAGAAAAATTCAACCGATTTTAATACCAGGTTTATGCAGATGGTTGGTAGAAAATCATTTATAAAAACTAAAAAGTGCTTCTTCCATATATGCATTATTATTGAACTATAAATAAACCATTCCAATGCAGGTTGGCATTTGTTTTCTTTCACTTGCTCATTCCAGTGCATTTTCATTTCATTTTATCTTTTTTTCTTGTGTATATCCAAATAAGGTTCAAGCATGCTGTCCTGGGCACACACTCAGCTATCTGGTTCGGCTGTCCAGGACAGGGACTCTTTGAATGAGTTAGTGAGAAAGAAGAGTGTGTAGTGGTCTTATTCCTACCCATTAAGTTGTTGAGTCCATCTGGGTGAGAGCTGGTACCAGGCTACGAACCCAGTATCTACCAGTCTTATGTCAGATGGTTTAACCAGTTCGACTTGCAGGCCTCGACATAGCCCCAGTGGTACAACACTCACCAGATGTGGTTTGTCTGGGATCAGTCACTACTGTTTGGCACATTAGGCTATTAATCATTTCAGCCAGTATTCCATGACTGGTATATCAAAAGCCATGGTATGTGCTATCATGGTGGGATAGTGAGTATAAAAGATCCCTTACTACTAATGGGGGGAAATTCTGTTCTGGACAGCGGATCCAGCATCTGTGCCTATGACAGGCATGTGCTACAACACCTTGTTCTGAATATGCACGTAACACCCTCTGACCTGAATGGGGGAAATGTTGCGGGTTTCTTCTTGACTCAGAATTACCAAATGTTTCGATGATTAATAAATCAATGTGTTCTAGTGGTGATGTTTAAAGAAACCTGCCTTTAACTTACCTCGGTTAACATATCCACTGACAACTTGTAGGAAAGATCGGACAGAACTGCACAGTAGTTGGCTGTCATTCGATAATATTGAATCCATGCACAGATATTTTACATTTATACACAATTAAAATTAATGCTTTAATGTACTGAACAAAATAAGAAACTTCCGCTAACTTTGCTTGAACATAACTTGATGAAAACAAACCGGGGGAATAATTGTTTAAAGAGTGTTCCATGATGCATAGTTTGGTGCAAAAATCATGACCATAGGTTAACAAACTGGGAGAAAGTTTGACCAAATGTGGTAAGAGTTGAAAAAACAACACCCACTTAATAACGGGTATGACCACCTCTTTAATTGACCACTGCAGTGTATCGCAGACGCATAGAATTGACTAAAGTGTTGATTTCTGCCTGTGGAATATTGTTCCATTCCCGAATGAGCGCTTGACGAAGTTCATTGACGTTGTGGGTTGGGACGACGCCTCAAACGTCTGTCCAGACTATCTCGGACATGCTCGATGGGCTTGAGATAGGACTTTTAGCGGGCCAGTCATCAATGAAATCGATGTTATCTGTCCTAATAAAATTTAGTGTCTAGCTGTATGAGAGGTGGCATTATCATGCTGAAAAATCGAGATGTTGGCGTTGTTATGGAATAGGAATGACGTGATGTGCGTTGAGCATTTAAATTGCCATTAATGACGACTAGTGGTGAACGATAACCATGGGTAATGGCTGCCCAGACCATGACGGAACCCCCACCCCCGAAACGATATCGTTCAAGAACATAACAGTCGGCATAGCGTTCATTTCTCCTACGGTAGACGCGCACCCTGCCATCACTACGTTGTAAAAACCAAATATCTGGATTCATCCGAAAAAAGAACGGTATTCCAGCGTCGCCATATCCAACGAGTGTGTACACGTATCCAATTAAGAAGATTTAGACGATGACGTTGCGTTAAAACGCATTCGACGTAAGGACGTCGTTCATGTAAACCGTTCTCCCGCAGACGATATCGAACAGTTTGCCTACTAATTCGATTATTATGAAGCCCCGGTGTGTTAGCAGCAGTAGCAGTGGCAGTTTGGAATCGATTGCGCAATTGCGTGTTCATGATATAGCGGTCTTGTAACACGCGGACGTCCACGACGTGGCAAGTCGTTGGTGCTTTGTGTCGTTCGAAATCTTACGCGAAGATTTTGTATCGCTCGAATGGAACTCCCAACATGCCTTACAACGTCTTTTGTCGACATGTCAGCATTAAGCATGCCAATCGCCCGTTCGCGTAAATTATTATTCTTGGCATACTAAACATGCTACAAAGCATAATATTTATTCAATAAAGAAAAAAATAAGAATATTTTGGTCATTATGTAATTTTGAGATTCCCATTGTAAGTGGATATATCTTAAACCTGCATTGTGAGGGTTTTCATGTACTTAAAATAGACCATCAGCATTAATGTTCTTACTGTTGGCCGCCATTCTTCGATAGCCATTTGGCAATATCTTAGTTCGACTCGTTAATACGTTACCTACGAAAATGTATTCTCCATTTTAAAACTGATAAGGGTGGCTGTTTTATCTAGTCGTTTTTGTCTACATTGGAGTGTGTCTATGACTTGTTATGACATAGATTGAACATAATTTTAATGGAATTCCTAATTTGTTTGTTGACTCTACACTAAGTTAATACAAACATTTAGGGGTCGCAGCACAGCGCCTGGGATAAGAAATGCGGAAGTCTTAGAATGTTTTCTTTTAGACGTAATACCAAGTAACGTGGCCTAACATGTTTCAGTTTACAGATATTCTGTGATGTTGGACTTCAGGTTCGGTTTCTGTGGTACATCAATTTAGTACTGAAATATTGCACTGCCACATCACTGGCGTAGAAGATGGGCGCAGTTGCCCCCCTCCCCCCATTTTGTAATAGCAGCGATGGTTATTATATATTTACATCTATGTGTCTCTCTCTGTGTGTGTGTCTGTGTGTGTGTGTGTGTGTGTGCGTGTGTGTGTGTGTGTGTGTGTGTGTGTGTGTGTGTGTGTGTGTGCGCGCGCGCCCCCTCTTTTTGGCTCCTTCCTACGCCCGGGCAGACCATATCAGAATACAAGACGATATAATTTTTCGTTGTTCCATTAGAAGGGTATTTAGGGGTGGGGTTTTTTGTTTATTGTTGTGAAAAGCATAAATGAATTGGAATTCGTACAAATACTGAAAGGAATATAAATACGATATATGAAAGTGAAGAACAACCTCTAAACTGATCCAGTACGCGTAAGTGCAATTTCTTAGGAATCGGACAATGTTCATTTCTCAGACTGTTAATGGCGAAAAGACAATAGTTCCGAGTGAACCGAACCAAGGACCAAGACATGTAATAAAAACACCAATAATGGATACGAGGGTGGTCTTTTTTTTTCTTTTTTCTTTTTATAATTTTTTTTTTTTTTTAAAGCAAGCAATACATATTTTATCTTTGATTCCATGATATGATGCATTTGGTTACTTGCTCTAGTAGTTTCATAAAATGCATTGAATTTGATCTGAGTCAGAATATGTTTTTAAAATGTGGACTGACATAACTATAACCATGAAACTATATGAAGTTTAAAATGATAGTAGTGAAATTTAAATGTAATCTTTTTTAATGAAAAAAGAAAGACGTGAAGAATTAAAGACTTTGTGTTACATTAATTTATTCATTATAATAAAACACATTTAAATCAGTGTTGTATAAAAGACATGACAATGAAATAAATATCACAATATAAAAACAAGCATTCACAACATTATGTATAAACAGTAGGCTATGGGAATATATATTAAAAAAGGAACATAGCCACCTAATATCATACATGTCAGCTAGCGACACGTGTGTCCGTAAACTGATCCGTTTATCCGACAAATCATGAGACATGTATCCGAAATCATGTTCGTAAAACCAAGCATTACTGAGGAAAAACTCTCAAAATTTCCACACAACTTGGAGCCCTACAACCATCGAGACCAACTGAAAACTGATTTTATTATTTCCTAAATTTTAGAAATATACTCTTTTAAATATGTAGGGAAACTCTAATAAAAATTTACAATTGCCAAACTTGTAAGGTATATGGGAAATGGCTAAATGATAATAGTAAATTAATTGGGCAAACATTACATCCGGCAGTTCAGTATTACAGAAGGTTTTATGACCAACAAAAAGGACGATTGGGGTCAGAAGTGAAATTAGAAAGTTGACGGGTTTGTTTATTTTTATCAGTAAATCTCAAATTCAAACAATAAAAATGACAAAACAAAACAGTAACAACTGTATGATCAACAGAATGAAAAAGACTGACAGTAATAATGTTCCACAGTGATTAATCGACCTTCCTGGAAATTGTCAAAATCGAAAATGACACCCCACGCACGTGTACGGGGCAACTGCGTGATTCATCTGCAAGTTATGGAATATGTGTTTCGGTGTGTTGATAAACAGACCTGAACGTTCTTTACTAGGATGTCTGTGGTCAAAACGTATGTTTTAATATTTCAGGTTCCCTACTTTTTTTTGAAGAGTATACATAAAACATGCACGTAAACAAAGAAATCTGGTCTGATACGGCCACATGTTTGACCTCGGGTCATAGAACCTCGCACTGTGCTAACTGTGAGTCTTCAGTTAAATGATAACATTTTCCCAGCCATTGCCAAGTGTATCCCATCACCATGACTAGGAAATTACAATGCAGGGTCATTCCCGATATGACGTCATAACATGATAATCTTTGATCCGTTAACGAAACATTTTCGAGCACTTTTCAAAGCGTGCGACAATCGGATCCGACAAATAAACATTATTGTTATGTGCGTCGATTTTCACTGAAAACCATTGGTTCGAAATCATCCGTTTTACGGACGAAAAACGGATGCGATAAACCGACAGTCAACGGATACATGTGTCACTAGCTTAAGTAGATCTTGTCTGTTTTGCACAAATGCAACAAAAATGCAAAATTAAAGTAAAGCAACTTAATTTCCCATGGTTTTGGCATTTATACATGCAATTACAAATGTCTTTTAATGGTATAACTGGGGTTTGTAGTCAGGATAGTACCTGACCGGGAAAGGCAGGGGCTGAAAATAAGAACTAAGATGCTGATTTTTTTTAGTTTACAAACAATTGTTGAAGACCATGTTAGTCTGACCTGACTTTTTAAAAAATAGTTATTTTATACTAAGTACAGCCCTGGTAGCATCGTTTAAACAAGGATGGAAATGAGTTTAGGAACTGGATTCATGTTTGGGGGGTTATGAATACCTCAAAGGACGATGGGAGACGTATAAATGATTATTGCACATGTCCCCACCCCACCCCATATGCATCACAGTTTTTAAAGCATTCCAGTACAAATTTAGTTCACTATTTACAAACATTTGATGACATTTTTTTTTATATAAATATTTTAAAATGATCAGTCGATGTGAGATTCCTTTAATGTTTTGTTTTGGTGATATGTACTAAATTTTGTAGCATTCCCTTTGTTTTTTAGCTTGCATAAACACAACCTTTGACCATTATGGCACCATTATCATAATCCTTGAGGACTGGCCAAATAAAGTAGTCAATAGTCTTTGCGCGTGACTGATCACACGACCACCACAACTTGTGCTTTTCGTCATCGAATGTTGTGTCGCGCGTGCAGAGTTTCATTGGCGGTTGCTGGATAACCATCTGCCACGTGAGTCGAGCGCTCTGTTTCAGAAACTCGCTCACCGACTTGTGACGTGGTATGTATTTCACGTGGTCCTTGAATTCAGCTCCGAGGGAATGTTGTACAATCTGAAACACAATGATGGCGATTAATTACTTTAAATTAGCATCATCGACAAAGCCGGGGGAGGCCATAGGGTTCATGTCCTCATAATCACACCTCCCTCCCCTTAACTGCCTTTTACAATTGCCTGTCGCCCTATAACACGCGTGGGTGCCCCAATCCCAACCCTCAATGTGGGTACCTCCCAATATAAAATCCTGGCTACGCGAATGAGTAGAGTATGCAAACCTGAAAATAAAAAAGCAATGAAGAACAAGCAGAATCGAAAGGGATGAGTAGTTAAGACAATTAACATAGGCCGGCATAGGAGTAGTTAAGACAATTACCCTAGGCCGGCATAGGAGTAGTTAAGACAATTAACGTAGGCCGGTGTAATAGGTTCAAATTACCCCCTGGTTCAGATTACCCCCCGTACTTTCAAATTATCCCCACACAACAACAGGTAAATTTTCACAAATAAGTATTCCTATACAATATAAAAATTCATATTACACGAACATATATTTGGCATAAAAAGTATGGAAACCTAGATAGAGTGGATATCAGAATATTTCGAGAATAAAAACCAAAATGTGACATCGTACATTGTACACGATAAGTGATAGATATAATAGATAGATTGACAGATGTGATGGTTGGATGTGGTCGATGAATAGATGTGATGGATAGACATTGTGATGGATTGATTTGATGAATAGATGTGATGGGTGGATGTGATGATAGATGTGATGGATGGATGCATAAAAACATCTGCCACAATTCAGATTCCTGCCCTCATACCTGTATTATAAACACTGACTAAAACTGACACCTTTCTCTCGAAATCCGCTATTAATTTAATCGACCTTAAATTAGAATTCAACCAGAACGAATTGCTCTTCGTGTGTAGTACAACTTTTCAAAGTAATTGTCGTTAATATGTCAGGTAACATGGCCGTACACTCGGTTTTCATAAACAAATGAAACTGTCACGCATGTCTCCCCC
>JAECMU010117941.1:894-14811 GCA_016106625.1 Dracogyra subfuscus
TAAAAAGTGTAATTCTTTCGCATTTTCAGGACCTGCGTTTCTTTTGCGTTTTAGTATATATATTTTTAATATTTATTTATAAAGAGTAGGTTTAAAAAAAAAAAAACCCACTTACATTTTCGTCCTGAATTGGAGTGGGGGTGGATTGGGGCACAGGCCTGACAATTAACAAAAGGCATATATAACACAACTCACTCTTGTTCATCAAGTGAGTTGCCTCTGCTGTCTTCCACCTTGAATGTGAAACTGTCGTTAGTGGTTTGTGACTCCTTGTCGAGGATGTACAAGAGGCTGTTCTCATCTAGGTCTCTCTGGGTAAACCGCCGCCGTACGTACGTCTTGGCTACGGTATTCTCAAGATGACCGAACTTGGGCTTCCGTAAAATGATGTACACTAGTGCACTGCTGTCTGTATCCGAGTCAACCACACTAGCATTGGAAAATTATGATAACAACAATTCAACACATGTATATCTAAAAATACCTATATCTAAAAATAAAACAAACAACAATTGAACACATGTATATCTAAAAATACCTATATATAAAAATAAAACACTTAACAAAGTACCACACTAAAATGTTGTTTTCTGATCTCGAATAAGCATTGCAGATCTATCAAAACATTTTAATATATACACTTAAAAAAAAATTGGGGAACCTGAAATATTAATGTTAATATCAACTATTAGACTGAACATACATCCTAGTAAAGAACATTCAGGTCTGTTTATCAACACACGTGCGTGGGGTGTTATTCTGGATTTTAACAATTTCCAGGAAGGTTGATTAATCACTGTAGAACATTATTTCTGTCCATCTTTCTCATTCTGTTGATTATACAGTTGTTATTGTTTTGTTTTTAGCCATTTGTATGGTCTGATAAAAATCCTGTCAATAACAGGGGTTCAAAAATGTTCAAAAAAATTACTTACCACAAGGCAAGTGCCAATCAGATATTCACTTGCCCCATATATTTTTCCACATGCCCATACAAGTTCTTAAGGTAACCAATTGTGTTACTCCTGTTTAATACAGTGCTCAGTAATGTAATAATATTAAATATATTTTATATTTTATTTTTTTAAGACGCACTCAACACATTTGAATTACAGTTATATAGGCATCGGACATATGGTTATGTCGAGAAAAACCCCAGTGGTTAGCTGACGGGGATCGATCCTAGACCGACCGCGCATCAGGCGGGCACTGTACCACTGGGCTATGCTGCCCGCTGTAATAATATTAAAAGTACTATAATTGGTTTGACTGTACCATTAAAGAATTTTGCCAATAGATTACCATACTTACTCAGGAAGTACTAAATATATATGTCCATTAGTATCCACTGTCTTCTCTATTTGTTGATTTAAACTTTATTTTTTAAATAGTGTCCATTTGTTTATTTAAAATGTGTTACTTGTTTGGTAGTGTCCACTTGTTCATGTCAATATAATGAGTGTGTCGATGTATGTATTATTGGCCGTGGATGTGGTGAGAACCCTTTCCACGTATGAGCCATTCTTTTATGGCTGGCACTGGTTTAAAAATGTTTATGGATTTTGGCCCATGTATCATTATTGTGATTATATTATTTAACATTCTCCGCCCCAAAACACTTTTCTGGGATATGTTTACCCTGTACATAGCTGAGAAAAGTCTCTTGCAAACAGCTGTGGCTGGGCTCAAGGTAAACATGAGCTTTGTTAATCTTTTTACATACTGCATAATTGGTAAACAACAGAAGGGAAGGGGATGTACATCGATTTCAGCCTTGTATTTTTAATTTATTGAGCATAATTTATTTGTTACAAACTATTAATAAAGCAGAAAAAAATCAATATATTCATGTATGCTTAGAGGGCATCGCACCAACATGATTATGGTGTAGGGCTAATGAAATCTAACTTGTCATGATTATGGCATAGGGCTAATGAAATCTAACTTCACCTTACCCATTCATTCTACACGAACGTTGATTTACATTTGCAAAGTACTGAAAAACATTATGTTCTGCTAAAAGGTTTATGATATCTAAACTAACATATCTTGCAACATTTTAAGAATACAGTTCATAATATTTATGCTTTGTTCAAGTGAACTCAGAAATTATAAACGTGTTTTTTAAACTAACATATTAAAAGTTCATGGTGCTAGGTAATTGCCCACATGGTCACATTAACCCTGGTATATGCATGCATATTTTTCGCCTTTTGTAATTTTGTCTCAATTTTGGACCCCAACTACATATTAATATTTTACTGGATTCAGATAATCTTTCCCAAAAAGAAACATCCATAGGTACATACTTCAAATCAATCAACAGTTTGTATCTGTGACAAATAATCAGAAAGTAATAGACCCCCAAAGTATAAAAAATGTAAGTTCCGAATGATAAAAAAACTAAACTTTAGATGTCTTCTGGTCAAAACCTATTACAGTTATGTACAAAAAGAGTCTCCAGATATGAATTATGTAACTTTCAGCTCAATATCTTTACAATAAATAAAGTTATTAGCATCCCAAAATAGTCCGAAAGTACTTGACATAGTCACGAGTGCCAAAAATGGGACGACAGGCCCTATATATGATCAACCATAATTTCAAAACTAATAAGAATTTAGTCTCAAAATTTTGCATGTATCAATCATTTATGTGCATGCTCAAATAAGTGAAGATTTCTGGAATTTGGTTGTTTTGGCATGGAATGACCCAATTAGCTATGCTTGTATTTGAACTTAGAACTTGACTGTATACGATTAAAACCAGACAATGCAGCTTTAAAATAGACTTTTAAAAAACCCTGCAACACCCCCCACCCCCAACAAACAAAACAGCAAAATACTCCAACATTCCCCCCCCTCCGAAAAAAAGTAACAAACAAACAAACAAACAAAACACCCATAACCCCCCACACAACCTCTCAGCTAATGTAGTAGGAGTCAACGACTCCTAGAGTCAGGGGCAAATTCATAAACAATGTCTGGCTTTTACAAGAGAGCAAGGTTCAATATGTCTACTTCATACTCATTATACACTGAACAATAAAAATGGCTAGATGGTTTCACATAATATATGGCACATCATTTAATATTTGTAATGTACATAGATGCACAGTAGACTATTTGAAGAATAAAAGTACAATATGGACTAAAAAAAAATTCTTAGTATAATACCTTACAAAAACTGAAACTTCACTTACCGAAGAATATGGTTGTTGAGTTGATATCCATATCTCTGTTTTCCAAAGAGTTCTAAAAGTTCGGGTTGTCGTTTGGTAACCAACTTTGGAGCATCTTCTACCAAGGGTTTGATGAAGATGCTAGTCATTGCTGGCTGTGTCTGCAGCGAGCCATTAATCAAGAATCCCTCATGTCTGCCATCAGAAACTGTGAAGAGGAAGTTGTCCAATCCCGTCTTACTCCCATCACTCTCATACGTTATAAAACCAAGGTCTACATCACTTTGCGTAAACTTATGATTAACTAAATTCCCTCTGTTGTAAATATGGCCATATGTTGGTGGTTTTGCTATGGTATAGGTTAGGTTTTTAGCTGATGTATCTGGATCTGTAACTTTAATGTGGTATGGTGTAATGGTTTCTTCAGTACCTTGAAGGATTTCTAGCAGGTGATTCACAACCAAACTTGGAAGGATTCTGTCTAGTGGCTGGATAGAAATTCTGAATTCACCATCTTTGGCTTCACTCAATCCATTCGTCACTGTGAATGTGAAGAGGTCTTCAGTAATGTCACTCTTTGTGAGGTGACTATATACAACCTTTTGGGAGGCTAAATCCAACTGCGTAAAACTGCTGATTTGTGTAAAAGGTCGATCAATGTACTCAAGCTGACCCAAGCGTGGTGGACGAATTACTGCAAAAACAATCTCCTCAGCCTTTGTGCTTTCATCTGAGGCACTGAGATTGTTCGTACTGATAGCTACCCTTTCACCTTCACGAACCGCCATTCCTCGGTTCAGAAGGGCAATATTGGACTTTTTAGAATTAATAATGTTAATTTCGAAAGTTTCTTCAGGACGTTTGTATTTGCCATCGGTCAGTACAAAGAGAAAACTATCACTCTCTGTGCTGCCCATGCTCGTGGTATGTATGTACCTAATCTTGTTCTGATCAACATCCCTCTGAGTAAAGTTTATACCCTGCTCGATATCCTTACATTCAAATGAAGATACAGCGGAAAAGGGGTTTGGACAGTACTGCAGAATTCCTTTGCGAGGAATCCTCACAACAATGTAGAACAGTTCTTCATCAGAGTTATCTTCGTCAGTTGCTTGCAGAACAACACTGGATATTAATGCTGAACCACCATAATCTAGATGCAAACCAGCATTCTTAATAACTTCTGGTCTTTCATCATTGTTTAACTCAATTGTAATATTACAAACCCTTTTTATTTCGTGCTTACCATCTGAAACCGTCACAGCAAACTTATCACTATATGTTTCTGTGCCATCATGGACATATTTCATCTGCATTCCACTATGGAGTTCATCAATTGTAAAATCATGAATATCAGTTTCAATTGCTTCACCATTCCATGTGTGTATCATCATGATCATGCTTCCATGCTCAGGTTTCTGGGACACGGTTAACAACAGTGAATCTTTGGGCATGTCCAAGTCCACAACATCAATCATGGATTGATCTATTATCTGAAAGCCACCTTCTTGTACTGAGAAATCATTTAACATCAAATCTGGCTCTTCGTCATTTGCCGGTACGATGGTAATGGCTATGGACTCTGACAGTGAGTGCAGTTTTCCATCAGAAGCATAGAAAGTAAAAGTATCTCTGATTGGCTCAACCCCTCTGTGGTTAGCTTGGACATAATTAATGGATCCAGCAAGTATATCTTTACAGTAAAACTGGTTTATTCTCACCCCAGCATTACTCCGTTCTGATCCAGCATTTGGTTTAATGTTTTCGAGATATCCCCATTGTGGCTGAACAGTGATAGTGAATTTAATATCCTTTGTTTCAGAGTCTGGGTCTTCAACACTAAGAATATCACTAGTTATCTTGAAAATCTCTCCTTCAGAGACAAATACCGGACTACCAAGAATTATGGCTGGTTTTTGGTTATTGACAGGTGTGATGGTAATATTGAGATCATACATTGGCATGTCTGCTGAAGCCAGGTAGTTTTGGTCAGAGACAATAAACGTGATGAGGTCATTCACTGCAATCATGCCGATCTCCCCACTTGTATGGAGGAAGTTCACTCTCTTTTCTTTAATGTCCTTCTGGGTGAACTTGGTCACAGGTTGGTTGTTCAGCTGAAGGATTCCATACTTGGGTTGACGAACTATGAGAAACACCAAAGAGGCATCATCCGTATCCTCGTCAGTTGCAGCCAGTATCCTAGATGTAAGAGCAGATTCGCCACCTTCTGATACAATAAGGAAAGGTCTCAGGTTGCTTCCCAGCTTTGGATGTTGGTCGTCTATAGGAACAATGTCTATTGATATCACTTTAGTCGCTTGGTTTGACCCATCAGTGACTGTCAGTGTAAAAGTATCTAACTCGACCTCGGAGCCGTCATGAACATATCTGAAACAAAATACAGCGTCAGCTTATGTTATGAAGATTTTGTTATTTATTTATTTTAATAAGGGTAACAGAGAGAAAAAAATGCTTTATTTAACGATGTATTCAACACATTTTATTTACGGTTATATGGCATCAGACATATGGTTAAGGACCACACAGAAAATGACTTGATAGTATAATAAACTATTTAACTAAAAATATTTCAATTTGCATCAATATAATGAAATGGAGTTATAGTATTTTTTCTTTTAAAAAATCCAAAGAAAAAATGCATATTATTAGGCCTATTGGTAGGATATGCTCAAGCAAAAATGACCACTCACGATACCCAAGTGATGATTTTCTTTTCTTTGTGACTACGTAATTGGTCAGTTTTGTGATTTTAGATGGGAAAGTCTACTTTATCAAAGGTTTTACAGAGTTACTTACAGTAATAAAGGGGGATGGCTGGTAAAGTCCATTATACTTTGAGGTTATCACACAATACCCTGTGATCTTAATAAAAGAGGCCAGTCTTTTTAGTGTGTCTAGACACAGTGTCTGAGAGCGTCTAAATATACACCTGCCAATCAAGAACCAAAGGTACTGGCCACGAAAAGAAACGACCAATTACCTAAGAAAACACTCCGATTATTATTTAAGTATGTGGGTTAATTTAAACCATAATACAGTTATTTTAACGCTTTGACAATGTTGGTTTATTTTTTATTAAATATAATATATACTAGTAATTGTTGCTAGCTTACTGGGATGATTATTATTAAATAATATTGGGATGCATCCGCAAAAATCAGGTATGTTTTGTTTCTTCAGTTCAAGACTAATTCCTGACGTGACACGTTAGGTATTACATAACCACCAGGCACAGATTTAGTGGGGGGCCCCTATTTTTGGGGTCAAGTTATTAAAAAAATTTAACAAATAGAAATGTGAAGTAACAAGAAGTCACCAGTAACCAAGATTAACAAAACTGAAGCTGTTTTAGTATTTTGTAAGTACTTAAATAAGTTATAAGTCTAGTTTTCCTCCTTTTTTACAGCTTGGGTAGTAGTCAAGTGGTCATCCGCCCATTAAATGTACATTTCAATTGGAGCCTTTATTTATAAGGCAAAGAGCCACTGATTAGAATATTAATTTTGGTCTAATAATGGATTATAAAATAATACAAATGACATTCACTTGGGATACTAAAAACCTCTATTAAAATTGTATGGTCCTACAAGTTTTCGTTGATTTCGACAGAGGAATGACTTACCAATGTCATAGACAATTTTACGTGACCTGAAATATACTAGTATGTACACCAGTTGCAGAAAGAAAGAAATGTTTTGTTTAACAATATACTCAACACATTTTATTTACGTTTATATAGTGTCAGAAATATGGTTAAGGACCACAAAACAATGAGAAAGGAAACTCGCTGCAACAACTCCAGGGGCTACTCTTTCAGATTAGCAGCAAGATATTACATACCATGGCTGTTAATACTTTCAGATTAGCAGCAAGATATTACATACCATGGCTGTTAATACTTTCAGATTAGCAGCAAGATATTACATACCATGGCTGTTGATACTTTCAGATTAGCAGCAAGATATTACATACCATGGCTGTTAATACTTTCAGATTAGCAGCAAGATATTACATACCATGGCTGTTAATACTTTCAGATTAGCAGCAAGATATTACATACCATGGCTGTTGATACACATTGGCCCAGTTGTTCAAAGCAATGTATATTACTGAAACAACTGTTTCGATATTTCTTCCTATTTACCGGAAGTCAATGGAAAACCAGCTTAATATGGGAAGGAGAGATGACCACATTAACTTTAAAAAAAAGAAGAGACCAGAGTTTATGAAATTTTGAAGATAACAAAAACAGTATGACAATACCAAAAACACGTTAATATAGCTATTTTGTTACTCAGATGCGAGGAAATCGCGTTTCAGACCACTTAAATTTCAAAATTTCGCGAGGGAGCATGCCCCCGGACCCCACCTAGGAATCAAGGGCGCGAATCCCCCCCCTAGGTATTGAGGGCGCTTCGCGCCGTCCTATTTAAAAATCCTGGATCCACGCCTGACCACCAGCTCGCCAGTGGGCGTATTCACTAGAATGGTACAAAATGGCTGTGCCCGTTATATATAATAGCAGTCACATTTAACCGTTTTATTAATTAAATATACGCTTATACTTGTTGATATTAAGCAGTAAAGTGCTATCATTGAATATGCATACCAGGCCAAATACCTTGATTGTGTCCTACTTTAAGCTAATCAATAAGATTATATTAAAACATATACTATTGTCTTATTTAAAAATTAATGCTATGAAACATGTGCTATGTGTTTCTTATTTTAAAGAGTATATTTGTATTTATGAGTGAAATAAAGATCTTCTCTGTTCTGTTATAAGGAAAGACGTTTTTCCCGTTAATAATACACATAATCAACTCTTGTGACCGTATATGGATTTAAAAAATTACAATGCGAGATATGTAAATACAGAGTTGTGAAACTTGTGACAACTATAGTTTTATTCACCTTGTTCTCATGCAAGTCAGATTTTGCATTATCTATTTTTCCTTTGCAACTTAAAATTAAGACATCATATTTTTTTTTTAAATTAAGCAAAAGGACATCATATTCACGGTTGCAACAAGTAACGAAAAATTAAATCACAGAACAAGAATTCTACACCTTGCGAGATACCCTGTGGCTTCCCATTATGAAACTTGTGAACTGGACTAAGAATGCAATCCGTATTAGACTGGGATAACTAGAGCAATGGACAACAAAATTCTATGTAACTGGTTGAATGCACAAACTCCCATTTTGGTAGGGGGGCAATCTGATTTTTGCCCAAATTAAATAAGTGTCTGAATCTGGATTACGTTTATTCATATTAGCTGTACTGCCAAACAGCTATATAGTGTTGCAAATGAATCGTCACACAGTTTTAAGTGGGTTTTAACTAATATTTTGCGAAGAATAATGAAAATATATGGTGAAAAGTGTTCAGGCTAGCTCATTTTACCTGAATGTTTTGGTTGTTTTTGCCCAATTTTGAGGATTTTCTCCAGGACTGGGAGGGTGGGTGGGTGCAGTTGCCCACTTGTCTTGTACACTTACAGTTGAATGAAGTACTTTTCGAGAGAAATAAGATGTGTGTATTTTATTAGGCCATTTAGTAAGTCAAGTGCTGTACGGTCTTATCTTTAATTTAACTGCAATATTAAATCTGAGAATAATATTACAATTAAAAAACATTATTTTTACAATAATTTGTTGCTGCAGGTTATAATGTTAGCAATAACTTATCATGTGTACATATAAAAAAAGAATGTAAAAGGCATCTAATTGTCCTGATGCAAACAGCCAAGCAACTTCACATTAGTATTTATTAATCAGTTGTTTTCCTCTATCCATTTATCCTGAGTAACAGCTCTCATACATAATATATATTGTTTATTGTTGTTTTACATACATTGAGAATGGCCATTTCTTTATGAAACTAACTGCAGAATACCTTAAACACCATTTCTTTTGAATGAAATAATGTTTAACAACACCCCAGCATGAAAAATACATTGGCTAATGGGTGTCAAACTATGGTAATGCAAACAAATAAGGTGATGATCAACATCAATATAAATAAAACCAGTGTAAAGAACTGTGCAAAGATACAAATATCACAATTTGTGCTGTATTGGCCATTTTCGAAGAGAATGTTACACCCTTAATCATGGTGAGGTTACAGCACGCAGAGGAGCATTTCTTTTGAATTTTTAGTTAGAAATTAGACACAAACCATAAAAACGTATTAGTCTGAAACAATAAGTTGTAAAGTTTTACCTAATATCCTTCTTCTCAAGATCAGTGAATGTAAATATTCCTCCATTTGTCAAAGAAATTCCACCCTTTTGAAGAGTTCCATATCTTGGAAGTGCATCCAAAATGAATTTCAGGTGTTCAGGAAGGGTGTCAATGTCAACAGCAGATAACTGATTTATTGTGATTCCCAGAATTCCACCCTCCTCAACCAGTAACTTTTCTGTAACAAACTGTGGAATTCTGTTGTTAATAGGCTGGACATGGATGTCGAAGGTCTGGCCATAGAGTTTGTTGTGGCTTGAGTCTTCAATTGTGTACATAAACCTAACTAACCTGGACTCTGGTCCAATGTCATTTAGAGGAGGCATGTAAGCAATTTTCCTGTGATTAACATCCTCCTGAGTGAAGTGTTGAGCTGACGGAATTGCTCCATTCTTCATCACCATTGTGAGATTGTGAGTCGAGATGAGTCTGCCAGCATCGCGCTCTCCTCTGTTGTACACGAAATAGGGCGGGGTGGTAATGGTGTACTTCAGTTGTCTGTCTGTTGATTCCACATCTATAAATCTCAATTGGGCCGAGCTCAGATAGGCAATGTCCGTTTCTAAAACAGTTAACATATTGGATGCAGATGGTGAAATAGTTGGTGGGTTCTCGTTGACTGGACTGATATCGATGTTAAATACCTGCTCTTCAGATTCGTTTGGTGGATCCTGTTGATCCTGAAGTGTGAATGTAAATGAATCACCTAACGACCCGTCACCAAAGTGCCTGTAGTAAATCTGACCTTTAAGGAGATCTCGTTGCCTAAATCCAAACACTTTAGTACCCGAATCCTTTGGTCTAACTTTCCGGAGAATATCTCCAGTAGATGGTGATCTAACAATACTGTATATGATATTAGAATCCAGTGAGTCTGTGTCATGAGCAAGAAGAACAGCTTCGCTTATTTTCTTCATGCCACCCTCATTAATCTGTAGGCCAAGGTTGCTTATCAGTCGAGGGGCTGTGTCATCTTTTGGAATAATGGATATTGGAAATGTTGTTAAAACAGTATTAGACCCATCGCTGATACGAAGTTCAATACGATCACTGGTGGAGTCGCTGTCATCGTGATAGTAAACAATATTTCCATTTGCTAAATCATTGGGCGAGAAAACAATTGTTTGTCTTCCATTAATAACAATATTACCATGTTTTAACCCACCCTTCACATAGAGTCGAACACTGTTTATATTATCTCTGTCCACAATCTGTAACTGCTTGGTTGTAATTACCCTGGACTGTCCCTCAAGAAGAACAAGACCCAGATTGTGGGAAATGCGAGGAGCAGCAGTTGCCGATGGCAATACAGCAACATGAAACACTATGGGCATGCTGCTGGCAAAATGGCTATCAAACACCATCAGCTCAACGTCATACATATGTCTTTTCGTATGACTTATGTTTGGAGGCTGATACGCAATGCGGTGATTTTCTAGATCGTCCTGAAGGAATGATGTAATCGGAATAGCATGATTTTCTCGATTCACCAGGTACCCTTGGCCAGGCTTAAATGGTTTACTGATGTTGAATATCAACTGACCTCTTGGCGTTTCATAATCTTCTGCTGATATGACGCCAGGAATCAGTGTTGTTAAAATAAATTGGTCCACATCCATCATCTTCATACTGCTTGCTGAACATTTGGGAGGAGAGTTGGGGATTGCACCTTTAATGTAAATAGAAAGAAAGAAGCTTTCGACTACAACTTCTTCACTGATTGAAGGGTCAAACAATTCCACAGTCAAGGGGAGATAATCGACATCCGGTGTAGGCGACCTCAGATGTTCATAATGAAGTGACATGTAGAGAAACTCACGACAGTCCTTCTTAACTGCATCCACCACCTGGCGCTTCTTCCCCATCACCATCTGGCCAGCTACTGGCCACAATGAATGATACTTTGAAAAGCCGACACTACACGAGACATTATAGTTATCAGCGTTCAAAAATCGTAACACCGATCCATCTATCGTATTAGATAACCCATAGAATTTCGGCACTACCACAGACCGGAGGCCCCTGGTGACGATGATTTCGTGAGATGCATTCACTATTCGAATGCCGAGGTACACGATCTCTGATATGGTCTGTGTCCTTGTGAACCTGTAAACCCGCATCTTTATTTGGTCAGTGTGCAGTAAAGGAGATCCATTGTGGATGTACTTGACTGTTCCCGGCAGGAAATCACAGTTGAATATCTGTAAGAAACAATTTAAAAAAAACTACAGTCATATGCATGATGATAACTGCAATCCAATAAATACACAATTATTGCTTCGTTCTATAAACATACCAGCATCATGATCAGGGTATCAAAATGTTAAAGGCAAGTGATATAGCATACTTAAATTCATTCCTATATACTGTATTAATAACTTAATAATTATGTGAACACCTATATTTAATGTAAGTACAATACATATAATTTATTTACTTATTGTGTGCTTGTTTTGTTATATTTTTGTTTGTTTGCTGTTGTTTTGAGCAATCATCTCTTTTGGTAACTATATTTATTTAAATAACAAAAGCATGGAATAATAGATTTAATGGAACATGCACATTAAGCAGTAGATACAGTATGTTATGAAAATCTATTCTCGTTCTTAAATACTAGGTCGGCTCGATTTACCAATACTGATCTGGTGGAATTTCCAGAATCCCTTATGTTATAACTGCTATAAACAACTGGAACCCAGTGAAAGTCACAACGTTGTGCTAAGTGAATAGGTTTCCTGAAATTAGGTTGTAAATTGGGAACAACGCCAGCTACAATTGATTACAGATAGTTTTACAGCAGCAGACAGGGAGTCACTAGTGCCTATCCTCACACATGTAACAGTCACAGCCATCGACCATGAACTTCATTAATAAACACATTGGTGTTCACCAATTACCTTTAAAGGGACATTCCTGAGTTTGCTGCATTGTAAGATATTTCCGACTAATAAAATATTTTTACGATTAAACTCACATTTTAAATATATTTCTTGTTTATAATATCAATGTCTGTATATTTAATGTGTTTTAAGAAATAAAATAAAAATTAACTTCGTAGAAATATTACCCCTGCATGTGCTGTAACCTCACAGTGGTGCAGGGGTGTAACATTCTCTTTGAGAATGGCCAATACAGCACACAATTTAAGTTTTGAATAAAATTCAGTATCCGTAAAATTCTGTGATATTTTAGTTTTTGTACAGTTCTTTACACTGTTTTTGTTTAAACCTTGAATTTTTATATTGCTGTTGATCATCACTTTATTTATTTGAATTACCATAGTTTGACACCCAGTAGCCGATATATTTTTCGTGCTGGGGTGTCGTTAAACATTCATTCATTCATTCGTTGAAATATTAGAACGATCAGAAAATACATTTAATATGTAAGTTTAATCGTAGAAGTGGGCCTGCCCCCAAACATTTTTACGACAATTATAATTTTATTATATATTTAAAAAAATTTATTATTATTATTTTTTTTTTACGATCCACTCTAAATCTCCCCCAAAGTTCCATTGGCCTTCCGTCTCATGTCACTGATAATTTATAATTAGTATATTTACTACCATGAGCGATACACTTTTATAGCCTAATCAGGCTGCAAAATGACCGAGTTCGCATCGCAAAATGTGATGCATAATCTTGCGATCGCGATACAATATTTTAACAATGATTAGCAGTTTGCGATGCATATTTTTTGCAGCTAAACTGAATTAGCACCTATCCTAGTTTTCTGTGGTTTTAGAAGTGGTGTTACAGCCTCGATCAGCGATAAAAATCTACTGAGATCGTTGGTGAAATAATGTGCTTATGGTTGTCGATTTTCCGAGATCGCGACGGAAAAAATGATTCACCAATGATAAAACATGGTTGGCTTTAAAAATAAAAAAATCTCGATCAACCACCTGCACGTGTGTGCCAGTATTTTGATTAGAAAATACTGTCGAATACGCTGAGGTTGTAACGTTCAATGTTTTGACAAGAACAGTGGCGTAGCACTGTACGGTACTAGTTTCTACATCATCGTGGTAACTTAATTTGCGAGCGGCCATGACCTTGATGCCTATATCGAAACTAACAGCAAATAAAATTCCACCAAACGTTTTCATGAGCGAACTGTCAACAACCTAATTTAGGCTAAAAGTTATATTGGTTTAAAAATCGGTAGATTAGAACGTTACTTCTTTTGTCGATCGAAAACATTATATTTTTAGGTTGATTCGCTGTGTCGATTGGGTTTGCCCGTGAACATCACTTAGAATAAGGTAGATGACCAAATGTGACCACTGGTGATTATTATTTCTGACATATATTGTTGTTCAACTAAACAAGTCAATAATCAGGTTGTAACCAATTACAAGTTGAACAACATATCACTATAATGAACATTTTATCACCTTTAAATAGTACTGCCCTGTACCTGTGATGTGTTTGTGTATGTTGGCAGTAGCGTAACTGAGTCTT
>JAECMU010117968.1:0-16345 GCA_016106625.1 Dracogyra subfuscus
ATCCACATGTACGTACGTTGATGCATGTCATCGAAGCGACCAATTAACTAAATAAATAATCATGTTATGGGTTAGTTTGATTGTTTGTGATATAAATTGGTGATAACAAAGAGTCCACTTCAACAGATTATTGTTGTGCTATCAATGAATAATGTGGTTGACATTTAGTTACTCACGGAAACTGGTATAATTCAGGTAAATTTCATATTTGAAACACGATGTCACTAATGAGTTTAAAATAATTAATAATGAAAATAAAACTTGTTTATATGTAATTTTGTCATTAGGTACTTTAAACGTAATACCGTACCGTAAATGTACTAATTAATTAGTTTGTTTAACGACGCACTCAACACATTTTAATTACGGTTATATCGGCGTCGGACATATGGTTATTAATTATTATTATTTTTTTTATTTTTTTTTAATTATTTTCAATGTTACTGGAAATGATAGATGTGGATAATATCGGTATTTAAACATTACTGTCTCTTTTTCTTGATAGATTTGGGTAGAAGATTGTTGTTTTTGTTTTGTTTTTTTTCCATTTTAAAAATCGGGATAATATAAAATAATTTTTTTTTTTTTTTTTTCCTTTTTTTTTTTTTTTTTTGTCGCTAAGATATGATCCTTTTCAAGTCATATTTTTAGACTCCTGGAAAAATATATAATAGTCCTGGAAAATGAACAAGAATAGTGCTTAAAAGTCCTGGAAAATTAAAACATTTGAAGTGTATGAACCCTGTCTTGGGATCAGTGATTTGTTTAGTTTACTAGCCCTACTTTACCAAGTTAATACAATTTTACTAAATAATAGTAAAAATTAGATATGTCACCTAAAGAGATATATAGCTTAAAGATACTAACTTTGGGGGTGGGGGATGGTATTCATTTTTACAAAATAGAGCCCACTGCAATAATATATATATTTTTTTATTTATTATTATTATTTTAAATGTTACTGGAAATGATAGATGTGGATAATATCGGTATTTAAACATTACTGTCTCTTTTTCTTGATAGATTTGGATAGAAGATTTTTTTTTTTTTTTAAATACAACTTTTTTTGGTCGCCAAGAAACGATCCTTTTCAAGTCATATTTTTAGACTCCTGGAAAAATATAAAATAGTCCTGGAAAATTAACAAAAATAGTGCTTAAAAGTCCTGGAAAATGAAAACATTTGAAGTGTATGAACCCTGAATATTTGATGCAGCATTTTCACTATAGCTGTCGGTCATGGCAATAGTAATTATTTACTAGCCCAACATTGAATATCACTAACCATGGAAGTGGGGACTACCCTAATCTAGAAGCCCTGTGTCAACTAAACATTGCAGTGTAATCGATTTCTATAATGGTTTTTTTTCATTGGATGTATATGACATTAGTGGCCTATCATCACCTAGGAGCAGGGTCCATGTCTTTAAATTGATTGTTAACACACGTACATGTGTAAAGAAGTATGTGTTACCAAAAATAACTCATACTGTTCTCATCAACAAGTGTGTAAGACGTATGATCTTCTCAACAACAAGTGGGGTATCACACGGCAGGTAAACTATGAATGGAAATTTAAGTAGTTGGTCAGGGCAATGATAAGCATAAAAGCTTACGGTACCGATGATTTGTTTTAGAAAGTATTTATTAAAAAAACCCACACAAAACGTAAACGTGTACACTTACCTTCATCAGCTATCTGGTTCACTTCATCCAGAGGGTTCAGAATGCCTGGATAGTCCGTACCAAACGATAAATGGTTTATCGTATGAGTTATGTTAAACTGCAAAAAAAATGAATCAAACAACACTCTCTTTGTTAAAAAAAGAAAGTAACACACTGGAAACTTTTTTATTTACAGTTATATGGCTTCAGACATATAATAAAAAGAAAGAAAGAAATATTGTATTTACTGATACACTTAACATTTTTTATTTCCAATCATCGGGGCATTTGTTATGGACCACACAGATAATTAGAGAGGAAACCTTTTTCATACTTTATTACATACCTATTCAGTCTTACTATAGTGATAAAGACTATTTTCAAACTGTGTAATAAATTTATCCTGTATCACACATATGTGCGATCTGGACCAGAATCTATAAATGGGGAATTCCCTATAAGTAATTCTAAAATTGTCTTGATGAACCACTATTTTTTTTAAATTATTAATTAATAAAAATATCTCTATTATATATTTCGCCATTCATTTATTAAAGCAAAAACATTAATTCAATTTTTGTTTATTTCAATTGGGTTTTTTTAATCTTTAATGCAAAAAAAAAAATGCCCCAAAAGTGTTCTGTCTACCATGCTTTACAAAATTTCTAAGGAAAACTCTACTCTGAGATGAAGAAACTCAAGTCAACATTATAAACCATATAAACCAGACAGTGCTTTTGTTTACCTTTTGTCCTCCAAAGGCCTGCAAGTCATGCACTGAAAAATAAAATATATCACACAGTAAAATATGATAATGTTAACAACAAGCATTTTGAGAGTACTGCTAAAGCAGGACATGCGCACCCTACCAAGCACAACTAATTTTGTTAAGTCCCAAGTACAAGAGCCATAAAACTCTGTTAAAGGTTGGTAAATTGCCATGAAAGTTAAACTTGATCTGTAACAGGCTGGTAGGTACTGGGTTCGCAGCCCGGTACCGGCTCCCACCCAGAGCGAGTTTTTAAGGACTCATTGGGTAGGTGTATGGCCGCTACACCCTCTTTTCTCTTTCACTAACAATAACAACTAATCCACTATTTCTATTCTGTCCTGGACAGACAGCTCAGATAGCTGAGGTGTGTGCCCAAGACAGGCGTGCGCTATAACAGCTTGCTCTGAATGTGCACGTTAAGCAATATTGAAAATGTAACTACATGATAAAGCTATACGCAAATTTTCAGCTCAATATCAAGCAGCATTGCGAACAAAAATATCAAGAAAACCATGTGGATCATAGTAACAGGCATAGCCTTGACAAATACTGGTTAATATCAGGGCTTCTAGAATTTGTATAAAATCCACTAGCCATGGGATCAGTGATTTAAAAGATTTACTAGCCACAATAAAAATTTCACTAGCCCTACTTTACTTTAAGTTAAGACAATTTTACTAAACAATAGTAATAATCAGATATGTCACCTAAACACTATTAGAGGGAGATAGAGCTTACAAATACTAACATTGGGTAGGGTGGGGTAAGGATATTCATATTTACAAAATAAACTTAATTGCATTTGACCAACAACAATTCACTAGCATGGTAATAGTAGTTATTTAATAGCCCAACATTGAATATTACTAGCCATGGGAGTGGGACTACCATAATCTAGAAGCTCTGTCTGGCATGGCAATAGTAGTTATTTACTAGCCCAACACTGAATATCACTAGCCATGGGAGTGGGACTACCATAATCTAGAAGCTCTGTCTGGCATGGCAATAGTAGTTATTTAATAGCCCAACATTGAATATCACTAGCCATGGGACTACCATAATCTAGAAAGAAAGAAAGAAATGTTTTATTTAACGACGCACTCAACACATTTTACCATAATCTAGAAGCTCTGTAATGTAGATTTTGTTGATATTTTCCTCCTTTTTAAAAAAAAAACATGTGACAAATCCTACATGTATATCCATACAAAATCATCATTGTATTTAGGTACTGTAATAGCTGTAGGTAGTCGTTGATGACTGCTTATAGGATGGTGTGTTTCAGTGTTCTGTGCAGGACACAGGATCAAACCACCTCGGTGGATCCATTCAGCTGATTTATTAAAAAAAAATTCCATTATAACCAATGCACCACAGCTGGACAAAGGCTGTGGTATGTGCTTTCCTGTCTGTGGGAAAATACATATAAAAGCAGCGGGTTTCCTGATGACTACGAGTCAGAATTACCAAATGTTTGACATCCAACAGCTGATGATTAATTAATCAATGTGCTCTAGTGGTGTTGTTAAACAAACTTTCATAGTGTTATTACCGTGCACATGGTGCTGTTGGAAACTCTTCCCGGGAGCGAAGTGAAAGTTGCCAGCAACCTGAAACAAAAAGATCTAACATCTTGTACGTGTTTTTAAAATATGTTGTGTTTAAGCCATCAGACAAGGCTAGTAGGTACTGGCTCCCACTCAGAGCGAGTTTTAACAACTCGATGGGTTGGTTAAGACCACAACATCCTCTTCTTTCTCTCACTAACAACTAATCCACTGTCCTGGACAGATACATGTAGCTGACAGGTATGTGTGCCCAGGACAGCGTGTTTGAACCTAAATTGGATATAAGAATGAAAATAAGTTGAAATGAAATACATGTACAGTGTAACCTCTCAAGACCGGACGCTTTGTTAACTGGAATGCCCTCAAAACCAGATGTTTCACAGAGTTCCCTTATAAAAAACAGGACAGAACTAACCTCTGTAAACCGGATACCACTTTTAACCAGACATTTTACTTGGTCCCGAGCGTGTCCAGTTTACAGGGGTTTCACTGTATAAATACAGCAGGGCAAAAGGTACATTTATATTTTTATGATCCATTAGTCCCCCCTCCCCTGTCCCTCGCCACATTCCTTTGTGCCCGAGTATGTCAACCACCTACCCCAAAACATAGCAAGTGATAAGATAAATACAAACCTTGTTAACCTCGAGGTAGCCGAAGAGTTTACAGCCCTCGTTCTTCTGAGCGATCATCTTGGATGACCAACCTTCGCGGATACACTGCTCGATGTTCTCCGGGGTGTTGAATGCCCAGCCCTTCTTCCTGTACGCCTCGCGCACCTGCTCACACGTGTTACAACACCTGCAGACACACAGACACATTGTGAAGGATAACACAGTATAAATTAATGTCCATTAACACCACAATTCTGATACATGATTCATTAACCGTTTTAAAAGTACTCTTACGAATTTTTGTTACATGTAATTTCACAATTCAGATTTCATAATTAAACATTAAACTTTGCATTTTAGAAATATTTGTTTGTTAAATTCATACTTCTGATAAATTCTGTGATTTCATGCTCCAAAAATATTCATTGACTTGGCAATTCCCCAATGGTTATTTGGTATACTACAACCTTTACTCAACTACACATTACATAAAAAGTGAACATGTTATACTTTAACTCTGAAATTTCGGCTCTGTAACAGCTAACAGGGGTTGAGTGATGTTTTCAGGCGCGGATCCAGGAATTTTAGCAGGGGATCCAGTCTTGAGCTTACCGTGCCAGTACATCGCCACGCTAGTCATGCACCAAAATATCATAATCGAAAAATCATTGGTCACGAACGGGGGGGGTCCAGACACCCCCCCCCCCCCCCCCACCGCTGGATCCGCACCTGGTTTTACATGTTAGAAATACTACAACCATGCATGCAACTCAACTACCTCTGTACCAGGGATGAAAATTATGAGTTGTCCGGTCACCCATGGTAACCTTTATTGGCCATGGGCTAAGAATATTTACAAAGGTAGTCTGTTGGGTGACCAACAAATTTAGGGTCTGGTAAGTATGGTAACAGTTAAAAAAATAAAGAAACACACTAAAACTGAACTGAGTGTGACAAAACACATTGCGTCTGTGCTAGCGCGAACTGTATATTTGGCTGCAGAAGACAGAATATTCTTTGTATTTTGACAGTGCCAGGCTCAGCTTGTGTGGCTTTGGACTGGGTATTTCTAACAATAAAGCTCAAAATGTATTGCAGACACTGCATTTATTTTTATTAACATTAATCATATTTAATTAGCGCATGTTATTCTGGAACAAACTCAAAATCTATCTTGTACTAACTCATACTAACAATGGAATTTTCCAGTAGTACAGGAATTATTCCAAAGGTCTGTTAATTGATACTATTTGTTGATATTGTTTTAAGTTTAAGCGATTTCCATGTAATAAGAATAGATCTTAAAAACAATTGACGAATGTTACGGTATTCTGATTTGGCGAAATAATTTTATAAAATAATTGATAAATTTGTCAGTTTCCTTTTGATGCAAACGGACTACATAGTTTGCACATGATTATTATTCAACAAAGAACATTTGATTCTTGATTCTGACTGAGCAGTTAAATGTCAATGTGATAACTGGAGGGCTAGTTGAATTGAGAAGGGCCTGTAAGATTTTTCTGCAACTGGCCCTGCTGGCGACCATGGTTTTCATGTTAATTTTCAAGCCTGCAATACGAAAGAAATGATCATATGTCATACTTTAACTCTGGACTTTCTGCTCCATAACAGCTCTCACATCTGGCCGGATCGAGCGACTTTGTAACATTCTGAAACAAAATGAAAACCTAATCAATATGCTGTAACATTCTGAAATGAAATAAAACTTTTAACAATATGAAATTATTGTCTCCACAGTAGGTTTGTAGTTAATGTGAAAGAGAGGACTTGTAATTTAGTTAAAACTGAAAACAAGATATTGAGAGAGGAAACCTGCTGTTGCCACTTCATGGGCTACTCTTTCCGATTAACAGCAAGGGATCTTTTATTTGCGCTTCCCACACACAGGATAGCACAAACCATGGCCTTTGTTGAACAAGTTATGGATCACTGGTCGGTGCAAGTGGTTTACACCTACCCACTGAGCCTTGCGGAGCACACACTCAGGGTTTGGAGTCGATATCTGGATTGAAAATTCCATGCCTCGACTGGGATCCGAACAAAGTAGACCGATGGCTAACCACGACACCACCGAGGCCGGTAGAAATATCTTACGGAAGACAGCAAATTGTTGACAGTCTCTTTAATAATCTGTATTACAGCCTGTGTTTACCTGTTGAAAGGTGGGTCTAAGATTGTTGGTAGGCACACTAGGCTATTTCTTGTTCTAGCCAGTGCACCTCGACTGATATGTCAAAAGCCGTGCTATGTGCTATCCTGTCTGTGGGATTGTGCATAACATTACCGGTATATTAAAGATCACTTCATACTAATGAAAAAATGTAGCAGGTTTTCTCTCTAAGACTCTCTAAAGGGGTGATCACTCTGGCCCGAATAAGCTTCCGTTTGTTTTCCGTATACGGAAGTGGTTTTTTTTTTTAAACTGGCCGAATGTCCTTCCGAATGTGAATATGTTTTCCCCAATGTATCACCGAATGTTTTCCAAATGGTTTCAGAATGCTTTCAGAATAGACTGAATACTTCTTGTATGCTTTCTGAATGCTTTCAGGACACGGCAAATCAACCTAGAAGGGACCGAACTCTTTCTGCACGCTTTCGGAAAGCATTCATCATGTTCTAGGTCCTTTCGGGGTGTTCGGAAAGCATACAGAACCCAGCACCTCCAAATTTTCATTCCAAATGCACCAAGAACTAGACGCATGCTTCCCAAACGTTTTCCGTATGTGCCGCACAACACATTTTTGGGGCTACCAAATGCCATTCCATATGCATCCGTAAGGAGCCGAACAGCGAGTATGCTCCTAGAACACACCAAATGCTTCACGAATATGATCCATTCGCTCCCCGAACACCCAAGTTCCTATTCGGAAAACAAACGGAATGGCATTCGGGCCAGTGTGATCGGCCCTTAAGTCAAAATTACCAAATGTATGACATGCAATGGCCGATGATTAATAAATCAATGTTCTCTAGTAGTGTTGTTAAACAAAATGAAGTTTAACTGTAATCATCTCTATTACTCACTTGTACAACCTGACCTGGTGTTGTGTCACCCAGATCTGAAAAACACAACAAAATTATTTGTTTTTGTAATTATGTACATCTTTCGGAAAATGACAGGGATCGGGCAATAAATAAAGTACAGTACTTCAGATATATATATCAAGAATTACTGAGATTCAAAAGCCAAAAACTAAAACGCTTAAATCCATGTTTGTCTCATCCTTGCAAGTGCTTTGCTGTTAAAAATGTTACTCGCTAATTGTTAATTTCGATACTAATTTATTGATTTATAATGCTTGTCAGTCTTAAGTATTTGCTTCCATTTTAAAATGTGAGACTATAAAAGGAATGATTTCTTTTTGTCCCATCTGCAAAAACACTGTTCATTTTAAAACAATTTTAAAAATAAAACAATGGTTCAATTGTCTAGGCCCAGTGCTGTATTGTACAAAACAAGTCATTTTAGATTATATGCAATAAACAGTGTGTTACGGGTATTGTCAAAAACGAGAAACGTATATGAAATGGTCCCAGACCTAACCGACGTTATTGTTATTTTGTGTATCAAGCAAAATACTTTATATTAGTGCACATCAAGGATCGAAAGTCATAATAAGGAAGGAAGAAAATAGTTTATTTAACGATGCACTCAAAACCAGTGTCTGCGCTTAACTTTTTTTGTTAATTGCCATCCGGGCAAGTGAGGACAGCATTTTCACTTGCCCGGATCTATTTTCACTTGCCCGAATAACATTTTCTAAAAAAAGCAACAATATTGCAGTAGATTATAAGAGAAAACATTTGTTTTGAATATTGTCCTGCACTCAACCAACCCACTATTTAAATAAAACGCTGAGCACTCTTATAACCGACAAACCCCTTCCTTCCCCACCCCATCTCAATGAAATAATAACAAATGAAAAAAAAAAAAACCTAAAATATAATGTTCAGTGGATACGATCTATGACGTGTACACATAACCAGGGCTGAATCTTGTCGACATGAATTTGTGCCCATATTTACATGCAACTTAACTTACCTTACACCTATTTTTATATTGGGCATATGTTGATATGTAAAAGCAGATCTACACTTTTTATGGTGCAAAGTAGGCTACATAGCTGTACTTTTATTTATATTAATTAAAAGAAGAAGAAAAAATCGGTCGCCAGGTGGGCAACCTTACTGTGGGTTTTCAGTCGCCCGTCGTCGTTTTCAGTCGCCAGGGGCGATCGTTAAGTGCGCACCCTGCAAAACATTTTATTATTTATGGCTATAATGGCATCGGACATATGGTTAAGGACCACACAGATATTGAGGGAGGAATCCTGCTGTCACCACTTCATGGGCTACTGTTTCCGATTAGCAGCAAAGGATCTTTTATATGCACCATCCCACAGACAGGACAACACATATCATGGCCTTTGATGTACCAGTCGTGGTGCACTGGCTGAAGCGAGAAAGTCATAATAAATATATTTTTCATAACTAGAGTCTTTATAAAAGATTGCACGTACAAGTCACCAGTGCTTCTAGATTATGGTAGCCCCACTCCCATGGCTAGTGATATTCAATGTTGGGCTAGTAAATATCTACTATTGCCATGCCCGACGGCTATTGAAGGGTTTTTTCAAATGTTGCAGTTTAAGTATATTTTGTAAATATGAATATCCTGCCCCCATCCCAACTCTACCCAGTGTAAGTGTTTTTAAGCTGTAGCTTCATCTTTAGTTGACATATCTGATTATTATAATTATTTAGTAAAACTGTATTAACGTAAGGTAATTTTTAATCATGGCTAGTATATGGTTAAAATCACTGATTCCATTGCTAGTGGATTATATACAAATTCTAGAAGTCCTGAGTCACTATGACTCATATCACTACTAATTAATGTTTTACCAGGCCTTTTAAGACAAGTTGTTGTTTCTCACCCTATTGTCACAGGATCGAACCACCTCGGTGGATCCATTCAACTGACTGGGGGTTTTCTCACTTCAACCAGTGCACCACAACTGGTCAAATGCCATGGTACATGTATGTGCTTTCCTGCCTATAGGAAAGTGGATTTAAAAGATCCCTTGCTGCATTAGGACAAATGTAGCAGGTTTCCTCCGATGACTAAATGTTTGGCATTCAACAGCCAATGATTAATCAATCAATGTGCTCTAGTGGTGTCATTAAACAAAACAAAACAACTTTTTCTCACCTTGTTTTTCTGGCGTTTCGTCAATAAATTTCCCTTGTAAATCGAGTCTTTGTTTCAGTAAATTGTGATCGACGTCTATCTGCTGTTCACCAGACACATCCATCGCGTCGATACTGAGATCTGCAAATTTTTAACACATTTATAAATATATTTTAACAACAACAGCCCTTGAAATTCGGACAAATTTACAATGGCAGTCAAATGCCGTCACAAATCATTTTTGCAATGGCACTACAGTGGCAATTTTAAAGAAAATATTACTGCTGTCAAAATTATTCATATATGACCCACTGCTGTAATAATATGCTAAAATATAACATCTCAACTTTACTTTCGTAAGCTTCTATACTGGAATAAACCAATTTATATTTATTGAGGAAACTAAGCTACACACAATAATAAATTTATGCTTTTTTCTGGGACCTGTAATTGGACAGAGTTCAGATTGAAATGCCTACAGACTTTTCACCACTCACAGATTTGCAACGGCAATGAAATGCTGTCGCAAATCAATTTTGCAATAGCATTGCCGATTGCCGCCACGAATTTCGAGCCATGCTGAATTAAACGATTCACATACCATAAACAAATTTCAGCACAATGTGATGAATATCAATAGATGCAATGGCGAAGCCAGAATGAAGCAGACGAGGGGCTTGCCTCGTCTGGAATTTCCCCAGTTTTATTTTATTTTTCCATGACACTGATATTTATTTTACAGATCTGGGTTTGACTCTGCATTTTTTCCTCTCTGGCTATGCCCCAGAACCCATATTCACAAAAAGGTGTAAATTTACGTCTACGACTAGCACTTACGTCTGCCATAGATTTACGTTTACGTGCAAGAAGCACCTTATTCTCAAAGACGGTCGTAAATGTAAACGTAACTTAGTTGGATGTAAATCTACAATTTAACACTCACTGGAGAAATAATAATTTTTTTTTTTTAAACATTAAAAAAGATGGCTATTGGGTAAATAACAAATGTGCAAAACGCAATTTCGTTTGTCGTCTGCTAACAATAACATCGCGATTGGTGAACCAAGACATTTTGGTATTGGTGAGGATCCGTGATTTTGTATGTACTTGAGGATATTTCTTAAAAACAAAAAGATAACTCGGAAGAAATTAGAAGAGTCGAAAACAGTTCAATCACTAACAAAAATATGTTCAATCTGTGGGCATTCATCATCGCAAACTGCTTCAATTATTAGAAATGCTGCCAGTTTCCATAAAAAATAGTAAATAACGACGATTGTGCTTGATGTATTATATGTATACAACTTACGTGCAGCTTAGTTGTCACCAGAGGCACTCTTAAATTTACGTCCAACTTTACACGTAACTTACGTTTTCGACATTTCGTGAATAGCTCTTCAGTCGTAGATTTACGTTTATGTGTAAAACTAGGCTTACGATGTTTTGTGAATATGCCATCTCACTATACCACTGGTCAAATGAGCCAATTACTAAACTTATTTTTATACAAAATGGCTACATGTATTTATAATAATAATAAATTATTTATTTAGTGAGGGTAACAGTTAGCAAAAGCTGATCTTCCCCAAGACATAATACAGAATCTGTCCAACTTACATGCACATGGTAATTTGTGAAATATCACATCTATGTTGATTTTGAGTTTCTGTCCGCGTGAGACGTCGACAAACAGCTCCGAGTGAACTTCCTTCGTTAAGTAGTAGTTCAACTCCGACACAAACAGAACCAACATCAACACGCCACTCACAACCGTCACTGGAAAATAATTTTAAAAATGTAGTTTGTCTGATTAAAAATACATGTATGTTTTATTGTGTTTCGTGTATACAAAAGTAAAGAATAGTTGTTCAGGTTACCATAATATCAGGAAAGTCAAGAACAGTATAGCTTTCGTTCTCTACAAAATCTAACCTTTGATCAATTGTGTTTTTTACCAAATATTATATTCTAGTACTATTTCTAGTATTTGTACAATGAGAACAGTACTACGAATGAATAACGGAGTGTCAGTGTGTCTGCTATGGGACTTTACAGACTTTATAAAAATGGAAATGTGATAAATGTCTCAGGGTTGAAAATTAGCAGTCGCCCGGTCGCGACCTTTATTGATTGAGGGCGACTAAGAATTTTACAAAGGTAGTCTGTTAGGCGACCATAGATTTTAGAGTCTGGCAAGTATGGTACTACCAGAATCGAATGACCAATGTGACAAAAGACACTGCAACTCCGCTGATGCGAACAACAGATCTGGCAGAATATATTATCAAACATGTTCTATAGGTTGACAGCGCTGGACTGACCAGACTTGGTCTCAGCTTCTACGATTTTGGTCTGGGGCTGTAAACAAATATACCGTAGCTCAAAACGTATTGCAGACACTTTTCTTTTTTTAAGTTGTCGGCTTATTGTAATGGATTTGATATGCCATAAGTATCTACTAGATCTTTTTTTTGGACATTAGTAAATGTTATGGTACAAATTAATCCTATTTAATTAGATTACTAGTATTTTATTCTGGGACAAAATCTAAATTTATCTTGTAGTTTTAACTAACACTAACAATGCAATTTTCCAGTAAATTATAAAATTCATATAAAAACATATTAATCTATTAAATTTTAAACCCATACCATCTGAAATAACTTTGTTCAGTGTAAATAATAAAAAAAATAGTTTAATGATAATGGATGATCCCTTGTAAACATGTAGTATGTACTGCAGCTGCTGTGGAGGACACTGGAAAGAATTTTGAATAGATGGACATATTTTCAATGCATTCGCAAACAATACCACCATTTTGTCCAACATGACGCGACCAATGTATACGATCTGCGCATTGGTCTCGCGCAGATGATACTTCGCGAGACAAATCTGGCCAATGGGGAATAAGCAAATATGGCGGCCACAATGGGCACTGCCATGTTAGATCTTTTTTTTTCTTTTTCTTTTTTAACGACGCACTCAACACATTATAATTACGGTTATATCGGCGTCGGACATATGGTTATGTCGAGAAAAAAACCCAGTGGTTAGCTGACGGGGATCGATCCTAGACCGACCGTGCATCAGGCGGGCACTGTACCACTGGGCCATGCTGCCCGCTATGTTAGATCTAAAGTTGGGTCTAAACTCCAGAACAATCGTCAAGACCTGACTTCTTTAGTGGATCGTAGTCATAACGGCCCCAGTACTAAACGGCCTTAACAATAATTGGTCAAAACGGCCCCCAAAAAGTCAAAACGGCCCTTAACAAAAGTTAAAACGGCCAAAGTGAAAAAGTCAAAACGGCCTTAGATATTATACTTCAAAAATGTATTTCTTCTACACAAGTGTCAAGAAAGATAACTGGGCAAAGAGTTTTATAATACGGTCTCACTACAAAACTTTATTAAAAATTATATTAAAAAAAAAAAAAATCGAACTCTGTTCCACAATTATTTACAACTGTATCAATACACAAATAAGGGAATTCCCTTAGAAAGTTACATTCGTTTTTGTCAAATGTGACAGAGCTGCACTCATGTCTCTCTTTGTTGAGCATTTTCTTCTATAACTTCTAATAGAAGCTTCTTTTTTTCTTTCTTTCTTTTTTTGGGCCTGTCATATACATTATGTATCTCAGACCAAAACTAGAGTCATTTAAAGCCTGAATTGTCACCGTCAGTCCCAGTGCAGACGGTATTGGGATAAAAATAGAAACGATGGAATCCTTGGAGACGCTACAACCCCCACCCCCTCCCCCTCGGCGAGCAGCGCCGCTTGGAACTATATAGTGTTGTTAAATAAATTATCAATTGTGTTGTGTGGGCTAATAAATTGTTACCAGTGATTCCGTTGTTTTGGTTGTTTTTATACTTCTTTTTTTTAACTGCCAGTGTGATATAGGCTATACTGATGACTAATTATTACTAATGGGAATTCATTTAACGTGATAGTACCTATTGGCCGTTCTGACCATTTTCTTTGGCCGTTTTGACTTTTCTTTGGCCGTTTTGACTTACATGTTCAGGGCCGTTTCATCATAGGGCCGTTTTGACCGCATACCTAGCTCACTAGGCATCAACCTTGTCGGTCCGTAAATTTTTTACTTTGGCGCCAGAAGGTACATTGACGCATGTCGCACCATTTACAGTGACCAGTCAAGTGTTGTTAATTCATAGCCACATTTATTTTAGCACTGCCAGAAAATACTCATTATTACTTTTATTTTAACATAACACATAATCATTATTTTACATTCTTAATGAAATATACAATTGTTTGGTTTAAATTTTATAACCAGAAGTACATGTAATAAATTATACTAGTATTTAATATTTAAATTTTACGATAAGACCTGTGTAGCGGTATAATTTGAAATTTTTCAAACATTTCCCCTTTCGTCTGGGAAGCAAGAAGTCCCTTCTAGTAAATTTTATCAGTTATAGATTAGGCCTATGCTAACTTTAAAGTTTTATGGTATGACTGATGAGTTGACCAGCATTCAGATGATTCACAGAAACTGGTTAATAAGCAGAACTTCTAGATTATGGAAGCCCCACTCCTATGGCTAGTGATATACAGTGTTGGGCTAGTGAATAACTAATATAACTAGCCCGACGGCTAGTGAAAAAACAACTGTCAAATGCTGCATAAATTTACATATTTGTAAATATAAATGTCCTGCCCCCTCTTTCGACCCCAAATCAAATATTTTAAAGCTCAATCTCTCTCTTTAGGTGACATACATGTTATCTGATTATTACTATTAGTAAAATGGTATCTATTTAAAGTAGGGCTAGTGAATTTTTAATCATGGCTAGTACATTTTTAAAATCACTGATCCCAGGGTTAGTGGATTTTTATAAAATTCTAGAAGCCCTGAATAAGTTTGTTTAATGTTATCAAATATACATTATCATTTAACTTTAATTGGCAGTGTCTAAGGAAAGACGGCTCACATCATGAATTCATGATGATGATAGTCATTGTCACTAACATAATTATGATACGAAACGACCTGACCGAAAGTCGTGTCAAACGATTTACGTCCGAGTGGAATAATATACCTGCAGCTCCACCAAATGTTTTCACGCGAAAATCTTCTAGAGTTTTAGGATATGCGTCAAACTGACGCAGCCTTTCAAAAACAGTTTTTGTTTGCATATTAATTTGTACAGTTGTTTTATAATTTCTTTTGAAAACGCCACAAAACTGAAAGTAGTTTCTCAGCAAATCAAAACAACCAGCGTGTCAGGGTAAGCTTCCGTTTCCGGTATGTTCATAATTTCCTCTGATGGATAGTAGAGCATCGTAATTCTTTCAGCATCGATTTTTATTTTCACTTTGAACATAAAATCTTACCAAGGGACATTCCTGAGTTGGCTGCAATTTTTAAGATGTTATCGACTAATAGATACTTTTTACCGTTTGCAATTATATATCAGCTATATTTTCCTGCATAACATATTAGTGGCTGTATATTAAACGTGTTTCATTTCGTTCTAATATTTGTACTAGCGTAAATTTAATTTTATTTCCTAAACCAGAAACACATTGAAACTGAATATACAGACACTGGTATTCTAAACAAACAAATATATTTAATATGTAAGTTTAATCATACAAATATTTTATTAGTTGGAAACATTTTACAAAGCAGCAAACTGAGGAATGTCCCTTTAACATGTTCAACATGGTATATCTGAATATATATCACGTGATTTGTATATATATCACGTGATTTGTCTGTGTAGTATAATTACAGTGTGTTGAGTGCGTCGTTAAAAAAAATCATTAAAAAATCTGTGTAGATATAAAGTGCTCCTACTGGAAATAGCTAGTACCGATCCTCGGTGGTGTAGTGGTTAAGTCATAGGATTTAACGCTGGTAGGTACTGGGTTCACATCTCGGTACCGTTCTCACCACCGCTCAGTCGGTAATTAGGGTTAAGACCACTACACCGAATCCTCACTCACTAATAAATAACAACTAATAGCTGAGGTATGTGCCCAAGACAGCGTGCTTGCACCGTAATTGAATATAAGCATACAAATAGGTTGTTTTTTTTGTTTTGTTTTTTAAATATATGTAGCTAGTGGGAAGTTTCCTCTTAGCTCAGTTGATAGATTACTAAGCTCATACGGAGGGTATATGGATCGATTCCTCTTATTGAAGGTTCATTTGTCTGTTATATATGAAACCGACATAGGTACAGGGGTGCTCAATAGCCCAAGTACTCTGACGGTAAGAGAGCTAGATGGACATTTGGACGGTTGGTAGCCATCCTACAAGTGAACATCTAGCTCTCTTACCGTCAGCGTACTCGGGGTAAACACAAGAATACAGTTGGTGTTGTTATTTTTGTTCTTCTTCTCGTTCGGTTTCATATGCTCACTAAACCCTGAGATGTGCTGCATCAGTGAACTGGATCGTCAGTTGGAGCTCATCAGGTTTTTCCCATAGCTTTTGTGAAGAAACAAAAATTATACTCTTTTCTTCTGGCCAGATA
>JAECMU010117977.1:0-10669 GCA_016106625.1 Dracogyra subfuscus
CTGACCGTTTCGGGAAACGATTCAGTCGGGACGCGAGATAGCTGATGAGAACACATGACGTCTGGTCATTGCCGTGGTGCACGGACTGGGCCAGTAATCCACTTGAGTTCGCAAACACTGTTGTCTCATTATGTCTGGAAAAAAAATACACAAAATGATGTGCATGTAATTCATGTTTCGCTTGATGTGGCAGTTTGATGGCGTAGTGTTAACAAATAGTAAAGATAAAATGGTGATTAGGTATAAGGTTATAGAAATATAGTATTGAAAGCAGGAGATCGCTAACAGAGATCAGGATTGATGTTCTGGTCAATCAATATACCATTAAAAAAAGGTAACAACATAAAATGTAAATCAAATAAAATTTAAATTTAAAATAACATTTAAAAAAAATAAAAATTAATAGGACATTCTGAAAAAGAAAAATGTGTTCCTGTTCCAACCTAAGTTTCATGACCGATATAACAGAAGATGCTATCCGTGACAAAATATTAACGATATGAAAACAGAATATAGCTGAAAATCTCAATTCATTTCGTGCAAATACATCCCGGTAGAATTTAGCCACAAAAGAAAAAGAATACTTCATCTTTACCATACTACATCAGCACATTGTTTAATCACTGGCTGTAATGATATGGTTAGAGGTGTTTGAAAAGAAACCCACTGCTGCCGGACAGGCCATTTATTCCAATGAGCAACAATGTACATGTATCTCTTTTATGTTCTTTTCTCACTGACGGACAACATAAACCACATCAGCAACAAAGTATCTTTTATACAAACATTTTCCACTCACAAGACAACACATACCACATATTTTAACAAACAGTTCAGCTGCAAAAAAAGTGTTTGCAAAACTGATCTTCAGCAGCATTGTTTTCGTTATCTGGTATTTACTTTGTTATTATCTATATTACATTACTGTCAAAAAATTATCGGAGTTCTAAGAGCAGCTTTAATTCAGACATCTACTTACACTGGTTGAAATAACCCAATGTGTGAACTGAAGGGGAATGATCCCATGACCTGTCACGCCTCGATCCAGTAATTACCAAGTAACGTTCCTAAAAACAACATCATCATCCTTGTCCTTTTACTGGACACAAGTAAAACACACACTCAGCGATGCTTCGACCAAGTTGGACTGTTCTCTTACAGCCTTTCTCATTTAATCCAGAAGACAATCGATGGGCAACCACTTGAAGATAAAACAGCTCCGACAGCACAACAAATTACTGATTTATAATTGATCAGGAATCAATTCACTCATGTCATCTCCAGATATAATCAAACACATGTGCATGTGCCACATGCATGTGAACAACAACAAAAAACCATGTACTGCAACACATATTGGATGTAGCTTATTTATTATGTTTGGAACACTTCTGAAGAATTTGATTCAATTTGACTAACGATGGTTTAGGGAAAATCAATTTTAAACTCCAAAGAGAATCATAAGTTCTACAAAAAATATTTGTTCTTCACTTATAATATCATTTTCCTCAAATAATGGAAAAGAAAATTATTAATATATATTCTATTTTTTATAAAATACATTTTATACAAGATATTTTAAATATAAACATAACTAACTGCTTCACAAATCTATATATACCATATAAAATGTCTCAACAAAATTATTTGAGCAAAAACTATATGCAGCTTATTTATATTTCTCGGAAATGCACTTGTGCTGCACTTGATTAACCGAGTGAATGGATTAATTATTAAGTGGTCTATTTTTAAGATAAAACCAACAATGTTTATTTCCAGAGAGGTTTGGTTTTCAGTTGCAAATCAGTGACTGCTGCCAGAATAACAGTATCATTATGTGTCAGTCAGCGTTTACAATGACTGTCATGCTATCCTTTTCTTTCTTTTTTTAACTTTTTTTTTCACTTCCAGGTTTACTGGTTGGTTTTCAACACACTCTTGTCTGGAATAAAGAGTATAATTTCAAATGACACTATTAACAAGTTTGTTGCATTTGGTGAAAACAGATTCAGGCAGATTCTTTAACCAACAGGACTTGGTCAAATTGCATGCCAGTCATTGTTACCATGGAGCAAGACAAGGTCCAATTAAATGCTTTAAGTCCTAGGTTATACTAAACCTTTCCACCAAATGTGTTTAAGTCTCTTATTTATTTCTATGTAAAAGCTACAACAAAAGAAAGCTATAGATATATTTTTAGATGCTGACATTTAAAGATTTGTTTTTGTTTTGGTTTCTACTGTTTATCCCTGGATCTTAAAAGCAAAGCATAAAACAACATACTGGTTGATTAACTGTATAAATCCAATGCATGCACATATATACATAAACCCAAGTATATGTATGTATGCATGCTGCCTGAGCAGGTGCAAGCCTATACTGAGGAGGTAAAGTTGAGAAGAAGTTCATGAAGGTTCAGCAAGAAACTTGTGGAATGTAAAAAGACACACTCAAGTCTCTGAACAAACAACTGCTGTTGAAGATGAAGACACTCTAAGTAGGAGGCTCTCCATTCAAACAGAGACCAGCTGAATGGAGCCTTGCTCGTGTACCAAAGAGAGGAGACATTTCTCATTTGGAACAGTGTTTACCTTTCTCCTGCCATCCTTTCATACATCACGAAGTCATCTCACCCTGAGACGGAACAAAGACATTCACACACAACAATAGCCACTATAGGTAGGTTATACCACTATCATTTTCATTGAGGTGTTACCTACGTAAATAGCTCTGTTAGGTTAGGCACAATGACAATGGACAGTGTAACTGACATATCAGTATCCCCTGTTTGAAAAACAACTTTGTAAGTTTTGATTTTGCTACTAAAGAGATTAGAAGATATATAAAACATCTGAAGCACTGTAGTTGACAATCTACTAGGATGGAAACTGTTGACATTTTATAAATTACACATCTGTCATGTATAAGACAGAAGTCCTGGCAATATTCATAAATGTCTATGACATGACGTATAGGGAATGTACAAGTAACTACATTATGTTTTGTTGGAATGTAGTTAAAAGGAATATTCCCTTACTTAAAACACAAATAGAAAGTATTTAAGTACTTTGATGATAGTGGCTTTAAATAGTTAACTGTAAACAAAAATTGTCCATTACTTAAAAGATAAGATAATAGGCAGATCTTCAATGGTCTCAACAAGAAAAATTAATTATAAAAAGCCACACCTAATAATACCTAAGACTTTTTACATTATGCTTCTTAAAACAAATCCATGTGTTACACTGTTAACTCGAATTAAAACCAAAATAACCGTATAACAATTACCTGTCTATTACTATAAAGCACTCCAGATGTTGCCCATACACAAATGCTAGATTTCACAGTTCGCTGGTGTAGCCGTTAAATAATGTGAGCTGCAATATATCTGTGTAATACACTTGCAGGTAGCGAGCTCCACACAGGCTGAACATGTCCCAGGATCAATATCTGGACATCCAACTGCCACATTCTCAAACTGTCTTGTACAAATTAGGTTTTCAAAATATATCTCACTTCAAACATTTGTCATCTTCAATCACTTTGCGAGATTGTAGGCCGACTGTTAAATTTTAGGAGTGAATGTATCCAAGGTTACAAAATGGAAGTCCTACTGCGATACCACAAAGGATCAACTGTTATTACGGAAATGTGTAGTGGTTGTCAAACAAAAATGGATAGATGGATGGATGGATAGATGGATGGATGGATGGATGGATGGATGGATGGATGGATGGATGGATGGATGGATGGATGTGGGGGTGGATGAAGGGATGGATGGATGAGTAGGTTAATGGATAGTTGGATGGATGGATGGATGGATGGATGGATGGATGGATGGCCATGGGTGGGTGGCCTTGGATGGGTGGCCTTGGGTAGGTGCCCTTGGGTGGGTGGCCTTGGGTGGGTGGGTTTGGGGGTACTTTGGTGGGTGGATGGATGTGACCATATTTACTAGACCTTGCCATTAAAAGGAAATTAAGGAGAGCGATCAAATGCTCTCCTAACTTAAGATTATGGGGAGTTGTTTAATGTTTCCATGTTAAGTATTGATAGTTAATTCTTTGCTACTACTTAAAAACAAAAATTACATCCTAAGCGGAGCTAAATATAACTCTCCTTCAACTAGTCTTAAGGGAGTGATAGATAGATCCCCTTAAGCAGCATGGTCTGCTTCACTTTGATATCAATACATTAAAACATTCACTTTAATACTTCAATCACTCATCCCACTAACCAACTCTACTGATGCAACATAAACATCTTTTCCCATCTAAAGAACTTAGAAGCCTCGCCTCACTAGTTGTTAATGACTAACAACCCAATAACCGGTGTGTATTTTTGTGCTGGGGTGTTGTTAACCTTCCGACTACTGTAGGCGAGATATTGTGCCCGACATAAAGCCAGCTGACGTACTGTACACTGTATACAGTGCATTGCCCAATTCATATTTCCCGCCATGTTGCACATGACACTCACTGGAAACCATTTATTAACAGGAAACTGAAGACAACTCAGCTTCCTGTGTCTTTTAGATTTTTTGTTTTTAATGGAAAATATGTTTTCAGCAAGTATTTTCACTGGACAACAATGGCAGCATGTCGCGGTAATTTTCAGGGATCAGCTATTTTAATAATAAATTTGATAATTTTGCCAACAATGAAAATCACCAAATATTGGGATATGAATCGTAGTTCAAAAAGCCACTGTTATTGGGAATAATGAACATAAATGCTGGACAGCTGGCCACAAATACCCATCAGTAAATGCCACTTATTCCATTTTGTGCCAAATTTTAATCAACATTAAACAATATAAAATATTATTAAAATTTGAAAAATAATACTTACCGATTCGAATATGAAGTTTATTTTATGTATTTATAAAACATTCAAGTGAATATATGTGAGTAAAAATTATAAACTTGTACCCAACGTGATTTTTGTCCAAACTTAATCCAGTAGTCTAAAGGTTAAACATTAATTCATTAATGACAATGTATTTTATGTGACCAGATTGCATAATGCCAATTCAAAGTGAAGAATGGAATGTCACAAGAAGAAACATAAACAGGAGGAACTATTCTAAATGTGTAAGTATTAAGAATATACTCAAGAGTGGAGCATTAACAAAGCAGGTACTTTCTAATTAATAAATACCACACTGTAACATCAAGCTTCTTATGCCGGCATATAAAGGGATCTATTTAAGAGTGTATTTACCTATAATTATAGCATAATGACAGGAAATCCATTAACATCAAATAGACATACTTTACATCTATTAATTAGTCAATAACAAAGATCAGAAACCCATTACCTCTATTAAGTAGTCAATGAAAATGTACAGAAGCCCATTACACACATTAATTAGTCTGTGACAATACTATTACAGATAAAACACCTGCCTTGTTTCAGTTTGTGCACTTCCCAGTTACTAAAACTGTTGAACAAACTGCCGTCATTGTATCTCACACCTCTATTTTTAAGTTGTACAAAACCAACAATTGCTATATTCCCCTTTCCCCTGCCGCAATGTTAACAAGCACTCTTTTGTTCACAGAACAAAACAAGCCAATTCAAAATGAAAGCTGAAAGCCATTCATATTTCCATGGAAAGAATAAAGAGCTTCACATTTTCGTGTAAAGTCAATGGCTTAACATGAATGGCCTGCCATACGAGACTTGTTCTCTTCAGTTCAAGGGGAGCAGTGCACTCAGTGATGAATGCCTCATTCAATATCTGTAACCTAATCATGCTTATAAGTTATAAAGACAAGACACATTCCAAAACATACAGCAAACCAGCCACGGTAGTGTATAGTACTTTATAGCTTGGGAGATTCTGGGTTCATATCCTGGTATTGGCTCCATCACATAATGCATGACCGCACAGCCCAATAAAGCCACTATACTGACATCTCTCTTATAATCAATAACCTATGTCCTGGACAGCCAGCCAGTTCTTTAGTAATGCTTGGGTTGTCTTTAACTTAATCTATCCAGTTTCAATAAAGGAATGGAATAGTGGGTTTTCTGCAACCCAGTACATTGCTTAATCTAATATATGTGAAAACAATGTATATACGTGTGTAAGTATTATATAAATACTACACATCTGCTTATAACAATATCTCATGTGTGAACAGGTATGTAATATGTACATACCTATCTTACAAGTGACATGTATGCCTAAAAACTGAATGTTTTTGGTAAATAAATAATATTTGATAAAGACAAATGTTGTACCCAAAATGTTCAGTAGAGAACTAGTTAACAAAAAGTGTCAGGAAAATCAATACATTTCTAAAAATTAAAAACCAGAACCAAGTAGATTCATTTATAGAGGCTATATCAGACCTTCTAGAATTTTTATTAAAAAATGCACTAGCCATTGGATGAGTGACTTAAACAATTTTACTAGCCATGATTAAAATTTCACTAACCCTACATTGAATATCACTAGTCATGGGAGTGGGGCTACCATAATCTTTAAGGCCTACAAATATACTTATGACTTTAGGGTATACTTTCTTAATAAATATTATAATTCAATCTTTCGTGTAACTGAAAAGAAAAAAAAATCCACCTACACAATGGAAGTGAGAGGTTCTTCTGGGATTGTTAAAATTCTTGTAAAAGAGAACAAGTCTTCACAAAATTATCCACATTTCAAGATGAAGGCCAACAAAACATTGTGGATGTTCAATAAAGTTCTCAACAACTCTATTAGCAACTGCCTTGTGCCCCCTCTGCCTGTGAAGAAAATATCTTTTGTGCAAAAGTAATCAATCTATCTGGAGCAGTGTTCATGTCGGTGTCCGTACCACACAGGCTCAAAACCACCAAGTCTATTTATTGGAAGTAAATAGTCAAACTGGCCAGTAGCCCAGCAACAAGAAGAACACAAGTTTTGCCTACATCCCAAAACATGATGAATGAAAAGGGACTTTGGAAGTCATTTCTACAGCTGCTGCATTTGTGAACTGGTTGCCCAGTGATGGAAAATTTCAATGATACGGGAGCCTTATCAATTCATCGTTTGGCTTATTGGATCTATGGAGATTTCATTAACTCCTGCATGCAGGAGAACCGTGTGGTTATAGAAACAAGCCCCAGTGAAACAATGATGGAATAGAATCCTATAAATTGCTCATACATATTTTACTCTAAAGAAATATATACAGGGGTTGCACTGACAGCATGTCATTTTGATGTTTTATGTAAGTACATTTATAGATGTCAGGCAATCACATCCCTTATGCATACATGTATATATTCACCAAATTAAGTTTCAAATTAAAAACAAAAATCACTATGCAATTAAAACGTTTTTGGCAAGGATAAAGAAAACCATTAATAAAGTATAACAAAAATTTTAACAAATGCAACCAAACAATTTTAAAGCAAGCTCTAACCACAACTCCAGAATGCAGAATCCTTCATAGTGTTTCTTTTTTTAATTTAGAGACCTATTTTGTTTCCATAAATAATGCACTATGATTATATAGAAAATGCTATGTAAACAAACAAAAAACTAACAATGAACCTTTGATAAACAATTAATGAATAAATAGATCAATATATGAATTAGTGTTTGACAACACCTCAGATATTGGCTGCTGGGTGCTAAACAAAGGTTAGTATATGAATCTCTTTAAACAAGTCTAAAATATCACAAGTGAAATCGTTTCAGTATAGATGGATGCACATGTATTTACAAATTTCAATATGTTACAGAAGGTAATGATGTGTAGACAGAATACTGTGAAAGTGATCAAATAGAACTTGACAAACAGTAGATACCTTCACTAAATTTTCAATTCACTAACAAAACAGGACCAAGAAAACATACAACATGATTTTCTCACTGACATCCAAGAAACATGAAGTTACTGTCCTGAAAACACACTTCACCCTCATGAGCGGTCTGTCCAGAAACTGGGTCAATATATCATGTTTTCTTCTTGGCTTTGTTCAATTCATTTATTCATCACAAAATGTATTCCGCAGGAAGTCATTACCATGTTCAGTTTAGTGTCAACATGAAAAGGTATCAGTATAGTTAAGTATACATTATTTTCTACTCATGATAATGAAGCCACTGGAAAGAGACCCAATAAACCCAACACCAGGGTTTTACTCAATTATGAAACAAAATAAACTTCTTATTTTTTTCAGAATCCACATGCAACTGATCAGATATTTTGGTTCAAATACAGGTAGGAGAATTATGCAAGATTTCTTTTTCACTTTTTCTGAAATCCTCAACCCCCCACCCTAAATTTTATTTAATAAATGTTGGTTTAGACAAAGTTCACTGAAAGTTAATAACACCCATTGAATAAACTGGTCAAAGTTTGCCTCAAAAGTGAAAAGAATAATCTAAGCATTTCTGTTACAGCTACAAGTGAATCCGAAGATCACCAAAACAACCAACTACACAGTTTCTATAATTCAAAATATCAACACTCCGACAAGAAGACATAATCAAATTCTTTCAACAAATTAATTAAAACAAATTTGTGGAAAATCCAATTAACATTGGGCAGCAGTGAATTCGCAATATCGCCAAAGCTTTCCTTTATTCCCAGACTGTAGGAAAAATAAATCAAAGGAAAATTTTAATCACAGCCTTTCTTAACGGGAGCCATGAGGAACAAGTGCATAGCCAGCCTATGAAAATGTATACAGCAGCAGATAAAATTAATGTAAATCTCTTTTTATTTACACGAACTAGCCAGTGGTGGGACCCATCCATCAGACCAGAAACATGTTCCACATTTATTTGCCTGTCAAAAGCCAATAAAGCAGCACTCCCACTTCACATTGATCCCCATTTGCAAATATTCAATTAACCGTTCTCCAGGCCTGCTTCCTACAACGTCCAGCAGCTCTCTTCTTCCACAGATGAAAATTAATCGCTCAGCCTTCGTTTCAAGAGGTGTTTCGTCTTTCTTCCTTGATGTGGAATTAATTTCAATTTTCTTAACAGTACAATAACTTAAGATGTTTTATTTTAAAGCATGTTTTTATTTCTTATTTTTTAATTCATTTCTTTTTTAGAGAGAATGACAACATGACATTTAAGAACAATTTAACATGGTTAACTGTTGGTGTTACATAAGTTATTGGTATTTGTTGGTGAAAATGTGGAAACACTAGCTGGTTATACTTTGGTATTTATGTAATAATCTGTACCATAATCTAGCCATATGTGTGAACACTGTTATCAGTCTAATTACTCCAACATAAAGTTAACACATCATTATGAAATACCTATTGATTATGAAATACACACCTACTCTTGTCTGACAGCCAAACCAACACCACTAGAGCACACTGATTAATGAATCATGAGCTATTGGATGTCAAACATTTGGTAATGTTGACATATAGTCTAAGAGAAGAAACCTGTCATATGTTTCTGTTAGTAGCAAGGGATCTTTGTTATGCACCATCCCATAGACAGGATAGCACATACCACGACCTTTGATATACCAGTCAGAGCAATGATTAGAATGAGAAAAAGCTCAATGGTTCAACTGATGAGGATCAATCCCAGGCCGACTGCACATCAGGTGCTTTACCACTGAGCTACGCCCTGCACCCTGGTACATAGATACTAAAAACAAATAAACTAACCCCACACCTACAGGGCACTAAACCAGACAAAGAACCATTATGATAAATTAATTCAGTGTGTTTGTGTGAATTTGACAGCAATCTATTAGAATGGACTACAGAACCAAATTAGCAAGACTCCATTAATCATAAAAAAATATAAGACCACAAGCATATTCTGTAACAGGAAACAGACCTAAAGAATGTGCTAAGTTTTATTCTGATGTATTCATCTTATGCGCAGACATGAGTGGGATCTGGTACAAACACTGACGTGGGGTTGTAATGTGCACCAGCATAAATATCCCATAAAGCCAACCGATTTATTGATCTCTAACAAGTATATGGATTTCTGATGTTTTCCCAGGTGAGATGGGAGTGAAGTGTGAGCAAAATGTGTAAAGGAAAAGTGAAATAAAAGACTTTACATGTACATGTATGCTCCAGTTTTGACAGCACACAAAAAGGTTTTGGAGTTAAATGTCTGGTCTCCTATAAACTTACTATTAGATGTTGCTGACACTTGAGTCCACAGGTGTTCATCTCAAAACATGTTTTAAAATTAAACAAGAAATAAATAAATTAAAATTCAATTAAATATTTTTTCATTACCCCCCTCCCCCCACCCCACCATGTACATTGTGATGAACATACATAGTTGTAAATATAAACCAAGTTTCATTACTGCAGACTTTAACACTGAGCTAACCTCAAAATCCCTTATGTATTGTGACTCATTCAGAGAGAAAATCAACTGTTGGCAATACAATGAGGCTACTCTTTTGAATTGACAGCAAGGGATCTTTTATATGCATCATCACACAGACAAGATAATATTACACCAGTTATGAAGAATTAGCTAGAACATAAAATAGTCCAAAAGTCCCACTGACAAGAATTGATCCTGGAACATAAAAGTCCAAAAGTCCCACTGACAGGACCCCCGCCTGCCTCCAAGTTGATTGGGCTACTGGTTCTCTCTTGAACCTGATAGCGCAGGCGGTCCCTCCTTAACCCACCCCCATACCTTTCCTGTCACAGACGAG
>JAECMU010118001.1:0-12179 GCA_016106625.1 Dracogyra subfuscus
GCACTAGCCAAAGCTTCTGTGAGGGCAAGTGGAAATTATCAACTGTATTACTATAATACAGATAGCACTAGCCAAAGCTTCTGTAAAGACTAGTGGAAATTATCAACTGTATTACTATAATACAGATGGCACTAGCCAAAGCTTCTGTAAGGACTAGTGGAAATTATCAACTGTATTACTATAATACAGATGGCACTAGCCAAAGCTTCTGTGAGAACTAGTGACTTTCTCAAACATACGTCAAACACTGAGTTGACAAATTTAAAGGGTTCACATTTTACTGATGGAAAGTGCCTTGGTTGACCTACTTATTTACTGTCACGTCTGTAAAATTGGACATTGTTGACAACAAATTCAGGGATACCTTACCTTGTATTTCACTGTGCACTTCCCATATATTCCATGTTATATACATGTATGTATCTTTTACTGCAAAAAGTACTAAATACAGTGAAAGCTCTCAAAACCAGACTCTCTACAGAATTATCTCAAAACCGGATGTTTTTTACAGCCCCTTTTTAACTAAACCAGATACCTCTTAAAACTGGACTTTTAACTTGGTCCTTAGGGTGTCTGGTTTATGGGAGTTTCACTATATATGTGAAAAATGTATGGCTTGTGAAAGATTTACAGAAGTTTTGTATTTTTATATCTAGTAACCAAACACGCAAGCTTGCAGCCTGTTTTACCTTTGTGCCCTAAGTTTTGTCATTGAGACAAAGGTAACACTTTCTGTGCTACCACAAAAAAACCCCAAAAACTTATTAGCAAACCAATTGAGAAAATTATATCTAACATCAAAGTTTTTGTTTATTCAGGCCTAGCTCTGGCAGTTGCCAAATTCAACAATTGTTAATTTCAAGATCATTTGGCAAATTTTATTTAAATTTTTTGAAATAATTTCCTGAAATAGTTGATATTTTGTTACAAAATATCTGGATTTCTGAAATTTTTGAAGTGTAGTAGATAATTTGATGTAATGTTTTGCTTCCCGTTTTCCAGCCCTGTTATTATTTATTTTTCAACTACAGGCAATTGCTCCTTATTTACCAAGAGAAGACCCCAAACTGAGTCCAGCTGTTTATGAGATGGTGCTTAATGAATTTCTTCACACCGATGAACAGGTAATCAATACTTTTACCATATTGATGGACATTTTAGCTTTGATGTACAGTCTGTTTGCACTAAAAGAAGACTCATGAGTAAGCATGTAACTCTGTTAAAGTGAATTATACTACATATAACATTTAAAACAAATTGCCATGTAAATTTAAAAAAAAACCAAAATGTTTCTTGACAAATTACCAGTAAACTGTATACAGTACATGAACCAACCAAAGTGGCAATATTGGCGGGTCGGCTCGGTGGTCGGCTCGGCGGTTCGGCGGACTTGGAAAAAAAAATGTTTCCAAACTTTTATTTCAACAAAAATTACGTTTGCACTTCATCCAACACGTAGAACTGTTCATTATTTTTATATTGACCATGTCTACATGCACATTGTTATTAACAGCTTCATGTCATAAATGTGAAACACCAATTGTTTTTAATAAATAAATTGTGAAACTGACTCACATGCAACTTGCATCACCTGTGGAAGAATTCATTATATATGATGGGGATCAGTTTGATCAGGATGACTTTTCGATGTGCCACCGATTTAAATTTATTTTTAACAAAATTGGGAAGTGGATGGAATGGTTTGAGGGACAGATGTTTAAAACCAAATTGGCTATCAGACTATTTTGTTCCACACCAGTAACAACTTGCTACAATTCTGCAAATTAGCACAGGTCACTTTGCTGTGAATCTATGACCTCTTTATTTGTCAGTTATTGTCAACTGCTGATATGTTATAAATTTAATTTTAAACAACCACACAAAAAACAAACAAACAAAAAACAAAAACAACATTTATGCCGGCGGGTTGACATATTTTTTAAAAGCAGAATTATTAAATTATTATTCTAAAACTCAATCTTAGTATAGTAATAAAGACCATTCCGATCCGTGCAATAAAAAAATCTTTTATTGAACATATGTCCAATAAAAGCCTGAACTTTTAAATGGGGAATCCCCTTTTTCTTTTTACTGCAGTTAGTGCCTTTTATTTACTTATGTCATATATGATTTACAAATGACGTCATATCGTATTTGAAACATTACACAAGGCTGCAGCAGAGTATAATTCTTAACGTTAAAATTAATCCATGAAAGGAGTTTTTATCATAGATTTTGCAAAGTGTTAAATTAAAAGCCGTATTTGTAAAACATGAAAGAAGGTATGTACTAAATACAGAACTTCACACACTTTATTTTCGTTCCTATTTATTGCACTTGTTTATTGTGCGCAAGAATATATACCACTTGACCGCTACGTGGTCTCGTGGTATATATTATTCTTGCGCACAATAAACTCGTGCAATAAATAGGAACGAAAAAAAACGTGTGTGAAGTTCTGTGTATGTACAGGGATGAGGGAGGATAAAAACCTGGCTACAGATTTTCAAAACTGTCTTAGCCCTACAATATCATAAAACAGTCGTGGGCTGTGATGTCAGTTCAGCACTTGTCATAGTGATGTCATAGCCAACAATAGTTTCACGATATCAAAAATATAGATATATGCTACATGCATATTAACTGATTTTAGAAAATAGTAAGATGACTTTTTTAGACAGGTGTTTGATTAACACAAGTGTGTTCGTACCACATTAGGTGTTTTAAGATAATAATATGATAGCCTGTTAAAGCAGGTGGCTGTTTAACATAGTTGATGATTGGAGTAGACTTCACTGTGCTTGATTATTTTAACAGCTTTACTGTACATCTGGGTCCCATTTTACGAAGCGATCTTAGCGCTAAGATCACCTTAAATACATAGCTACCCTATGCACTTAAGGCGATCTTAGAGCTATGGTTGTTTCGTGCTTATAAAACTTAAAGTCTAGACTGTAATTGACGCACTCAACACATTATAATGACGGTTATATCGGCATCGGACATATGGTTATGTCGAGAAAAAACCCCAGTGGTTAGCTGATGGGGATCGATCCTAGACCGACAACGCATCAGGCGGGCACTGTACCACTGGGCCATGCTGCCCGCTAGACTGTAATAAAGTCCAGACTTTAACGTAATGCTATTTGAATGGTGTCGCCATGTCGTTAAAGCACAGGGCCTGGTGGATGAGAGAATTTTGTCTTTTATTACATTGAAGGGCAGGATTGATCCCCGTCGGTGGGCCCATTGGGCTATTTCTCATTCCAGCCAGTGCACCACAACTGGTATTTCAAAGGCTTTTGTATGACTACCCTGCCTGTGGGATAGTGCATATAAAAGATCCCTTGCTGTTAATCGAAAAAGAGTAGCCCATGAAGTGGCAACAGCAGGTTTCCTCTTAATATCTGTGTGGTCCTTAAAGATATGTCTGGTGCCATATAACTGTAAATAAAATGTGTTGAGTGCGTCATTAAATAAAACATTTGTTTCTTTCTTTATTACAGTGGTTCTACCAGTTGATAAAATGTTTTACTATATTAAATTTGTAATGGATGAGAGAAATGTTTTTATTTTTATTTCAGAGGTTCTACCAGTTGATAAAAGAATGGCCTCAGGATCTTTACAACATTGAAACGATTATCAGTGTTCTTTTGACCCGACTTGACCTTGACCGCAACAACAGCATTTTGCTTCAGAGCTTGGGACAGCTGTAAGAATTATCTCCCTTATTGAAACATTTCACAATTTATATCTCCAGAGTTTACTGCCGTTGTATGCTGTTTCCAACTACTAAAGCCACTTTCAGAAATAAAATTACATGATAAATAGATTTATTTGGGATATCGGTATATTTAAAATGTTTCATAATTGTTGCATTAGGTCGTATAATTAGTACATTTTGTCTTTGACAAATTTCATATCTGCCAAAAAAAAGAAAAATGAAGCTTGAGCTACTAAAAACATTAGCCTGATCAGATACATTAAATATGCAAACACTGAAATTCTAAATAAGAAAATGTGTTTAATAAATATTTTTTGTCATTAAAAAGCGGGTGCATGTGCAAGATTTTAGCAAGGGAGGGTCTATTTATTGGCAAATGAAGTTTATAGTGGGCTCTAGAAAATGTATTGAAAAAAAGGTAAATATGTTTAAGATGAGAGGGTGTGGTTTGATACGTGATCCGGGTGCCTTACAACATTCAGATATTTAATATCTACTCAACAGCTTATTTATTATGTGTGAGAGAGAGAGAGAGAGAGAGAGAGAGAGAGAGAGAGAGAGAGAGAGAGAGAGAGAGAGAGAGAGAGAGAGACAGAGAGAGAGAGAGACAGACAGACAGACAGAAAGAGAGAGAGAGAGAGAGAAATAGCAATACTTACATAGACAAAGAAGGAAAATTTATAGTGACAAAGATAAAATAAAAAGTACGAGAGAAATAGAAAGAAAGAAATGCTTTATTTAACGACGCACTCAACACATTTTATTTACGGTTATATGACGTCAGACATATGGTTATGGACCACACAGAATTTTGAGAGGAAACCCACTGTCGCCACTTCATGGGCTACTCTTTCCGATTAGCAGCAAGGGATCTTTTATTTGTGCTTCCGACAGACAGGATAGCACAAACCATGACCTTTGTTGAACCAGTTATGGATCACTGGTCGGTGCAAGTGGTTTACACCTACCCATTGAGCCTTGCGGAGCACTCACACAGGGTTTGGATTAAAAATCCCATGCCTCAACTGCGATCCGAACTCAGTACCTACCAACTGGGGTTGGTAAAGAGAAAAAAAATAGCAGAAAAACCCACTATTTCTTCTCTGTTTTAATATTTTCTTATGTATTGAGGAAAATTACTGTAAATTGTATTTTGCTGTATTAAAAATGAATAGGTTGGTATGGGAATTTTGTATTTGTATACTTAATAAACTTTCCTTTGACTTTCTTTCAGATACACATACCAACGATCCTTTGATAAAGCCCTTGCCATATATCTCAGGTTAGTTATTATTTTTCTATTTTAACCATAATAACATTACTAATTTTATAGTTTTCTTTACCAACATTTGCAACATTTTAGAAACAAAACATTTTTAATCAACAGAAAACAACAAGAAAACCCCCATCTCTTACAACAAACCCTCCACTTTGTAATTTATTATCATCCATGTTTGTAAAGTCTAAAAACTGAAAATGTCTTCGTCTCTGTGTTGAATGTTTTTTACAATGTACTATTTTCCCTTCTCAGGTTACAACACCCGGACATTTTCCAGCTGATTTACAAGCACAACCTGTTTGACTCCATCAGCGACAAGATCATCCAGCTGATGAACTTCAACCAAGACCAGACTGTGAAGATGCTCATAAACAACACTAATAAAGTTTCAGTATGTAAACACACCTTGTTATATATTTAGAATACACTCAAACTTCAACCTGTCCATCCATAACTGTATCTGTTTATCTGTCTTTTTGTCTATCCATCCATCCATCCATCCATCCATCCATCCATCCGTCTGTCTAGCTATCCGTTCATTTGTCCACCATCTGTTCATTCATCCGTTCATTCATCCATCCCCCCAACTCTTTCTCACTCCCTCCCTCACTCCATCCATCCAAATAAGCATCCATCTAAACATCCACTCAAACATTCACCCATTCATTTTCTCACTTATTCATCCATGTATCCATCTATTCCTCCTTCCATCTATCTAAATTCCATCCATCTATCCACCCACACACCAAAACCTCCAAACTGACCCATCCGTCCATCCATCTGTCCATTCATCCATGCATGCATCCATCCATCCATCCAAATATCCATTCATCCATCTATCCTACCCATCCATGTAAACATCTAAATTCCATCCATCCATTCATCCATCCATCGATCCATCCATCCATCCATCCATCCCATCCACCCACACATGATCCATCCATCCATCTACACACATATCAATTAATCCATCCATCCATCAGTCCATCCATCCAATCATCCATCCATCAGTCCATCCGTCCATCCATCCATCCATCCATCCATCCATCCATCCATCATCAGTCCATCCATCAGTCCATCCATCCATCCATCAATCCATCCATCCATTAATCCATCCATCCATTAATCCATCCATCTTTCCATTTGTCATCTTGTTCTGTTCATCTATTCCCTCCATCCATCAGCTTACCTTGGTCTTTCAATCCTTTCGTCCACCCAACTAACACGTTTAACAATTGAAATAACAAATATCGGTTTAAAGTGCACTCACTTGAATCAGATTCAGATTTCTGTAGTGTAAACACATGTTTATTTTGTATTTTGTAGGTAGCTAAAGTTGTCCAGCAATTGGAAAAGACAACAAAGTTTTTATTTGTGGTAAGCAAAACACCCCTATACTACTACTACTACTAATCCTTTATAATAAAGTGGGACAGTTTACATGACATGCCATGTAACAAATTAGTGTTTAGGACTAATGTTAAAATAGAACATTTGCGGAGCATGCAGCTTTCCCTCTAGCCACCATTTTTTAATGCCCAATAGTTGATGTATTTTTGTGCTGGAGGTGCCATTAAATATCCATTCTTTTCCTCTAAGGTCAAAAAGAAAAGTGTAGTACCCTGGTCAGACCAAAATTCCAGAATAGATTCTGTGATGCAGCTTTTAAAAAAAAAAAAAATTAATTTTAAGCATGAATTGCACAGTATCTTTGATACTGAGATAAGGGGCATATTCAAACTGAAATCAGAATGCACATCCTAGTTCATGCATGTTTAAATTTTGGCTCCAAATGTGATTTTACGTCATAGCAAGAAAAGCCTGGCAAAAATTGACGTCATACCACAGGAAATTAAAAACATTGAAGAATGAGTGTCAAAATCAGTGCACGCTAACCAAAGACCAGAAATATATTTTGTTTGGCCTAATAGAAAAATGCTTTGCTGTTGACTGTCTGGTTTTAGAACTTCCATAATGCAAGATCAGATTCAGAATTTTGTACAAGAGGATTCAAGATGTGCTGACAGGAATCCTGGTACCATGTATGATTGGTACAATGTTGGTAGAGTTCAGTTCATTGCCAGTATGGGAGCCCAGTGCAGGGTTATCTCCCCTCTAAATTCATCTCTTTTACTCTAAGTTGTAAATAGTTTGAAAATAAATAGAGGCTGATTCATGGTTCTTTACAAATACGATTTTTATGTCAACTCGTGATGTGTGAAAACCATGTTTTCACGAATATAGAAGCAATGAGTGAAAATATGGTTTTGACATCTCACGAGTTGATATAAAATTTGTATTTATAAAAACACCAGGAAATAGTTTATTTATTATATGCATCTTCCTAATTTTTGACAATATCTTTTGCTTTTTGTTAATATCTTTCGCTTATCCTGTCGAAAACACATAACGCCATGATATATTTCTTTGGATGGAACTATTCCAGAAAATATTCTTGACCATACACTTTTTAAAAGAAATTTGAATTAAAATTATCTTTATTAAATAAAGATTTATTTAATAATACTGTAACTAAAATACAGTGAAAATATAACGTTTCACTGGATATCAGTTTTATGGTTTCTGTAGATCTATATATTTCATTGCTATGTATATAATAAATAGGTATAGATGTCTGCTGTTTTCAATATTGCTTGATATTGCTTGGTATTTCAGTATTTAGATCAGCTGATACAAAAGGATATGAGTTTGGCACAGGAGCATCATGGGAAAATGGTTAAACTCTATGCTGAGTTTGACCGATCAAAGTTACTTCCCTTTCTCCGACGTAGTGAGTCTTACCCTCTACAGATGGCATTAGAAGAGTGTGAGGCAAGGGATTTCCACAAAGAACAAGTCTTTTTGTTAGGTATAAATATCATCTTTGTATTTCCTTTAAGTCTTGATAAATATTCGTGTAATTAAGGCAGATAAAAACACAACAAAATTGAGATTGTTGGCATTTCTTGATGTAATGATTTGATATATTTTATTATTATTATGTATGGATGTTATCTTTGTTAATACATGCTAAGTGGGTGAGATATGTTTTCTTTTATATGCTACATGGATATTTGTTATTATGACATGACGGATATAATATACTTGTTGATACAGAATGCCGTATTATTACAAGATGTACCGGCCTCAGTGGCGTCGTGGTTAGGCTATCGTCTACAGGCTGGTAGGTACTAGGTTCGGATCCCAGTCGAGGCATGGGATTTTTAATCCAGATACCAACTCCAAACCCATAGTGAATGCTCCGCATGGCTCAGTGGTTAGGTGTAAACCACTTGCACTGATCAGTGATCCATAACTGGTTCAACAAAGGCCATGGTTTGTGCTATCCTGCCTGTGGGAAGCGCAAATAAAAGATCCCTTGCTGTTAATCGGAAAGAGCCAATGAAGTGTGACAGCGGGTTTCCTCTTAAAATTTGTGTGGTCCTTAACCATATGTCTGACGCCATATAACCGTAAATAAAATGTGTTGAGTGCATCGTTAAATAAAGCATTTTTTTCTTTCTTTCTTTCTTTATTACAAGATGCATGATATATTATTACATTATTTGTGGATGAGTTATTTTTTAGATTACAGAATGTAAGGATCTGATGTATTTGTTATTGCATGATGTACTAACGTGATATCTGTTGTTAAAAGAATTTATTGAAGTGATATGTTTGATACTATAAGATGTATAGATGTAATATATTTAAAAATGTTATTACAGGATATATTTTTAAATTACTGGATGTATAGATATAATATATTTTATTACATGATGTATTGATGTCATATGTTATTACATGATGTATATAGAAAATTAGGTTACTATGTTTTGATATTATAGTTATTTGACGAGGTTACACTGTTATTGAACAGAGCCGAATAACCACATCATATTAAGCAACCTCTTAATCAAGCAACCCTTATATTTTTCACCTCAAGATATTGAACTGAACGTTTGAGTATAGCTTTATCATGTTCTGTTAAAAATCAAGCTTGACTTTCATGGTAATTTACCCATTTTTCAGTTATGATTGTCGAATTTAGGAGATATGAAAATTTGTCTGGCTTGTTCGGCGACATGCTTGTGACAATGTATTGTGTGTAAAATATTTGTTATTACAGGATGTTTGGGTGATAAATATTAATATATATTTATAATTCTAGGAAGTATGGGTGATAAATATTTTTTATTATAGGACGTATGGGTAACCTAAAACAAGCTCTCTAGTTGAGGATAGACTTACGGGTGATGTATATTTGTAATTCCACGACGTATGGATGATTAAAGGATGTATGGGTGATATATATTTGTTATTACAGGATATATGGGTGATATATATTTGTTATTACAGGACATATGGGTGATATATATTTGTTATTCCAGGATGTATGGGTGATATGTATTTGTAATTCCAGGACGTATGGGTGATATATATTTGTAATTCCAGGCCGTATGGGTAATGTAAAACAAGCTCTCCAGTTGATCATGGAGCGTCTCGGTGATGTTGACCACGCCATTGATTTCTGTAAGGAGCAAGTGGATGAAGAACTGTGGGACGATCTCATCAAGTATTCCATGGACAAACCTCGTAGGCATCACTTTATAAAATACCTCAATAATTGTTAAAATACCCAAATACCATTTATCAAGTATTCCATGGACAAACCTTGTAGGCATCACTTTATAAAATACCTCATTAATTGTTAAAATACCCAAATACCATTTATCAAGTATTCCATGGACAAACCTTGTATGCATCACTTTATAAAATACCTCATTTATTGTTAAAATACTCATTATCAAATATTCCATGGACAAACCTTGTAGGCATCACTGTATAAAATACCTCATTAATTGTTAAAATACTCATTATCAAATATTCCATAGATAAACCTCGTAGTCATTGCTTTATAAAATACCTCATTAATTGTTAAAATACTCATTATCAAGTATTCTATGGACAAACCTCGTAGGCATCACTTTATAAAATACCTCATTAATTGTTAAAATACTCATTATCAAATATTCTATGGACAAACCTCGTAGGCATCACTTTATAAGTTACCTCATTAATTGTTAAAATACTCATTATCAAGTATTCTATGGACAAACCTCGTAGGCATCACTTTATAAGTTACCTCATTAATTTTTCAAATCCTCATCAAGTATTCCATGAACAAAACTCATAGGCATCACTTTATAAAATACATCATTAATTGTTAAAATCCTTATTATCAAATATTCCATGGACAAACCTTGTAGGCATCACTTTATAAAATACCTCATTACCGGTAATTGTTAAAATACTCATTATCAAGTATTCCATGGATAAACCTAGTTGGCATCACTTTATAAAATAGCTCATTATTTAAAAAAAACTTGCTCTAAAACTTACATTGTATAACAACCAGCTATTTCCAAGAGTAATTTTAGTTACCAAATATTTCATGGAGAAACCTATTAAGCATCAGTTTATGGAATGACTCATTAAGGTAAAAAAACAACCCAAAAACCAGATTAATTTGAACATTCTACAATTGGTACACTGTATATCAACCAGCTATCCAGGTAATTTTAATTATCAATTATTTCATGGACTAACTGCATAAGGAATTGTTTATAGAATACCTCATTAAATAAAAAAATACACATTAAATTTAACTTACTATAAAAGACTACTTGCATAATAACCAGATTTGATATGGATAATATTAGTTATGTCCCTTCTTCAAATAATACATACATACTTCCTGTTTAGAGACAGGGTTTTCTGTAATAGTGATTCTGTGAATTTAAAAAAACAGGAGAAAAAAGAAGAGGAGGAAATATATGTAAAGAGATGTAGCATGTTTCAGGGGTGGGAATTCTCGTTGGATCACCTGTTTTCCTCTTATGGATCATTGCATTTCCTCGCATTTTAATTGTTGTTTCCTCCAAAATATGTTAGATGGCACAGATTTCAACCTAAGATTTCAAGAATTTCCAGGACCCCTCTAGATTTCCTCGTTTTTACAGTTCACCCATTCCCACCTGTAATATTCTGATTAGAAGTGACCCATTTAATAATCTGTATACATGTTCTTACAGACTTCATCACAGCCCTGCTGCAGAATGTTGGAGCCCATATAGAACCCATCAAGGTGATAGACCAAATCAAGATGGGAATGGAGATACCCAGTCTTCGAGACTCGCTTGTTAAAATTCTCCAGGATTATAACTTACAGGTTGGCACATCATTTGTTTGTTATTAAGATTGTACAGGATTTAGAGGAAACCTATGTTGTATTTCAACCATTTACGTACATTAATGCTGGTTTTACTGTCACAAATTGAGGGGGGTTTTTTATCACATATTTGCCCATGTAAAACCAGCATTAACATCTGCAGATGCGTATATACAACATAGATATTACCATTCTAATTCAATAAATAAAAAATAAAAATATTGTCCGACTAGTAATTGTAGTATTGGACAAATTAAACTGAGTGGATCAAATAACCATGAGAGCCTGGTAATATATTGTTTGTTAATATTTACAGATATCACTGAGAGAAGGCTGTCGCCGTATTCTGGTGGCTGACAGCTTCAATCTGATGGAACGACTTGTGAAAACACAGAAGAAAGCAGTCTATGTAGATGGTATGATCATAATAATATTTCACTATTGTATAGACTGTTACATTTAAGATCAATTTTCTTGTAACAAAACTTAACTTTTAAGTTTAAACTTAAATGCTAGTGTGTGTATAAATAATTGTATATCTTGTTTCATATTATATTGTTTATGATTAGGGTTTAAACTGGATAAATTATTCTTATCAATTTTGGTGAATTTGGTCATACAATGTGTAGTCAGATTGCTATTTTAGTTTTCCGAACAGATAAACTGATGATAAATCTACAAAGGACATACAGCTTTCAAACTAGATTTTTGGTGAATTAATAAATAAAAAATATTCACCAGTTCATTTGTATTCTTCAGATTTAGATACGTGTTAAATGACGGCCTAAACATAGCATAATGTTTGAAAGACAATTTGTAGATGTTTTTAACATCAGTTATTCATTTTAAAATAATGGCGAAGTAATGGTGAATTAATGAGTGAACTAATAAGCCCTAAGTGTTTACCAGGGGTGGGGAAAAATAAAATTGTCAATCGGTCCCAC
>JAECMU010118020.1:0-20740 GCA_016106625.1 Dracogyra subfuscus
TGGTATTATCGATCACGGTTTTGCTATGATTCAGTCGATATTATATTCAAGTCACAGTGCTTATGGTTTGGAAATTGATGGTGAGCAAGAAACTGCTCTCTTGGGACCTAATTAATTCACTAAACTCTCGCAACTTTGCGATCTTTTACAGTGCAATGCTAAAAGACTTACAAAGAGGATGCTTTGTTGTCTAGCAGAGCCTAAGAGACCTTTGTGAACTAGGCCCGTGAACTTAAGTACTAGTAGTATAGCAATTTCTCCCAGTGTAACAATTCACTGTAATATTTTAGTAAATATATTAATCATATCAGCATGAGATGAGGTGAGCAGTTTTTCACCCACATAAAAATGGTTTTGCATGAGGACCCGCAAGCGGGAGCAATTGCTCAAATCAAACCTTAAAGACCCAAGTCATCTTCGGGTCCCAACTTGAGATTTTATTTTGAAAAATACCTTGATTTGTTGTTATCACATTATGTGTCCATGAAAATTAAGTTTTAAAAAGATAACTATGAAACAAACCATAATGCTCAATAAAACAAATCCTCAAAAGATTTGCTGTCAGTTTAAATGCCAACCGGCCTCAGTGGTGCAAGGGTTAAGCCATCGGACTACAGGCTGGTAGGTACAGAGTTCGCATCCCGGTACCGGATCCAGCCCAGAGCAAGTTCTTAAGGGCTTAATGGGTTGGTGTACGGCCACTACACCCTCTTCTCTCTCACTATCCATTAACCAACTAACCCACTGTCCTGGACAGACAGCCCAGACAGCTGAGGTGTGTACCCAGGACAGCATGCCTGAACCTTAATTGAATATAAGCACAGAAATAAGTTGAAATGAAATGCTAGTGTAAACAAATGTTATTAGCATTGACGTGGGATCAATCAACAATTAAAACTTTATATTAAGTGTACTGATCAATCTTAAGAGAGAGGTTTAACCTAACAGATGGCCTGCCTGTTTTAACATGGAACTTTAATTTTTAGCTTATATAAACCTAAGGCAAGTAAAGTTGTTTTGGATCAATGGAGGATTAATACTTTGTCTCATGGTTGGTTGATTATTAAAGCATATTTTTCAGTGGTGTGAACAGAGTCAAACTATGCCATTAACTAATCTGATGACAAAACAAACAACTAGAAAAAGGTTTTCAAACATTACTCATGTTACACACAAAGTAAGAAGCACTTGTACAATGCTGACTAGATAGTTTAATATCTTCTTTTAACCAATGCCCGACCAAACTAGGCTGTGAAAATGTCACATTTGAAAATGGGTGTAAAGATTGTATTATCACTTTTAAATTACTTATTTGTAACATATCTTGCATTAACACACTTCCACTTCAAAAATGACTGACAAATATCTACTGGGTATCTGGGTCAAACCAAAAGCATGGTATGATGTCCAATATTTGCAAAGAATAACTTCTTTTTTTTAACTTGACAAAGTAATTTATAGACCAAGGGCCACAGTTTCTTGTGATGTTGGTTTTGTTGTTACAGTTCTAGAGTGTGAAAGTGAGCCAGACAATGATATTTTTTTTGTCACACATTAAGGCTGAACCAGTACAATTAGTTTTTCTTGAAACCCACTGCATGATATTTAATCCAAATGAACTCAGTCTGCACTGCATAGCATGCAATATAAAATGCCACCTGATTTTGTGACCGCCACTCGCTGTGTGCCTGTGAAAGCGCCACGAGCGATGGCATCCCGACATGTTAAAGACCACGTCACTGTTAAGACCATAGCATTGTTAAGACCACAGCACTGTTAAGACCACAGGTGCTGGTTGTCCGGGACAGTCTGTACGTCGGCTAGATTCACTGGCAAAACAGCCAGTCATGAACACAGGCAATGGAGTTGTTGACAAGATTCCTTTACTTAATGTCATTATTTAGTTAACTTGAAACAATTTATGGTCCCAATGATATCGATACAAAGATGCTCAACCATGTATGTGTGTGTGACCGTCTGTCTGTAAGTATATACGTATATCTGTATGCTATACCTGTACATCGTAGGTATATGTGTATGTACACATACATACATACATACATACACATAAAAACTTAAGCTGGGTTTTTTATGACTAATGTTTTTACTATATTTCTTGGGGACACGTTCCATTCTAATATATAAATATATATATATTTGCATTAATATGTATGATTCCTCAAACTGCATTTTACTTCAAGAAATTCATCAATAGGGAATTAAAAAATGCCTTTCTCTACCCAAATACAGAAAAGGAATTGTTTTATTTAATGATGCACTCAACACATTTTATTTATTGTTATATGGTGTCCGAAAATACAGAAAATAAGAGAATTATGTTTTTTCTGTAGTCTTTATTCACTGTCATAGCTTTGTCTCAAAAGTGGAAATCGGCTTCAGATTCTGTGAAAGCCATATTGACATGATACGTATCCGGCTGCCATTTCTTAACGTATTCTCTTTAACCTACACAGTGGTTTCATATACATGCACATGTATGTTTAAACCAGTAAACAGAGTTAACAAGAAATACATTTCTTATAGCTACTGATCACTGTTGACAGCCTTAATACAGATTTCCCTTTTTTCACACAACACAAATTCCAATTAAAGACACATTATTCTTGCACTATTTTGCTCCTGTTTAATTCAATAAGATAATTAGATAATTAAAGGTTAGCTTTATAATAAAGCTAAAAATCTGATTTTAAATGTTTCAGCAAGTTGTAGTCCAAATTATCACATGACATTATGTACGTTTTCATTTCCTATAAAAAGTTTCATTTCAATTTGATAAAACAATATTGAAAATTTTCCAATGAAATACGTTTTGGCTAAAACGGAAAAGTAACACAGAGTTAATTCCCTTGAATAGTAAAGTACTTTGTGTAATTGTGTAATCAATTAATGATGTACTAAAAAATTATCAACATTAATAACAATGTCATCCTTTTTTTAAAAATAAAGTTTGTAATATTTGTGGCACCTAGGTGAAAGCAAAAATAGGAACATTTTTTATTTGTTACTGGTAATACAAAATATACGGTCAAATAATTTAAACCACATTACAGGGCTTCTAGAATTTTATAAAAATCCACTTGCCATGGGATCAGTGATTTTCAAAATGTACTAGCCATGATTAAAAATTTACTAACCCTACTTTAAACAAATACAATTTTACTAATAGTGATAATCGGATATGTCACCCAAAGAGGGAGATTGAGCTTAAAAATCCTTAGATTGGGGTAAAAAGAGAAGGCAAGATACTCATATTTACAAAATATGTATATGCAGCATTTGACAAAGGTTTTTTTCCACTAGCCGTTGGGCTAGTTATACTAATTATTTACTAGCCCAACACTGAATATCACTAGCCATGGGAGTGTACCATAATCTAGAAGCCCTGCACATTAGTTAACAATTTTACAGAGTTCATATTTTATTACGAAGTTAACCTTTAATATATAATCCTTACTATAGCCCACCCCACCAAAAAAAAACACCCATATTATTCAGGAGCTGGATTTTTTAAAAGTATTCCTCTGGGTTTCCATCTCGAAATCTTACGGTTTCCCCACCCAAAAAGTGGGGTTAGTGGAAGCACGCAATTGTGCTAAATTCGTAGCCTTGTATTTCTGGAACTGCACTATATATGATTGGTATGTCAGTTCATAATAAGTTAAATTATAACAAGCATTCTCAGAATATTAACCATGTCCCCTACCAGGCCCAACACAATTTCTTATCTCAAAATGTTCAAAGGGCCATAACACTTGTCAAAAATGGGTGAATCACCATGAAAGTCAAACTTGATCAGCAACAGCATATGATAAAGCTATGCACAATATTTCTGCTCAATATGTTGAGGCATTGTAAAAAATTAAATTAAAATTAAAAAAAAAAAAATTGGAAAACTATATGTGGGATGACAGACAGACAAACTGAAGGACAGAGATGAAACCTATACTTGAAGCATTGTTTAAAAAAATAAAATAAAAAAATAAATAAAAAAATCTGGAAAACTATAGGCTATGTGGGATGACGGCCAGATAAACAGAAGGACAGAGATGAAATCTACATGTATAGTCCTCTCCAGTTGGACCGGTAGGGGACCAATAAAAACAATAAAAACAATAATAATAATGATGATAATAATAATAACAGCTAGCTAGATGAAGGCAGCATTTTGTTGTACTGTTCTGTGTGGTATGTTTACAGACTGATAACTGTAACTGTGATCAACACACACTTAAAGACTTCAAAGTGCCGAATTCTGAAGAATGCTTCGCACATGTCTGGTGCTGTTAATATCTAGGTAATCAGCACACCGATGATCGCTTTAAATATATGAACAAAAGAAGCCATTCTTGCACTGAACGAAGACCACAGGGCATTGGGTATATTTGGTGTGGTCCTGCATTTGTAGCCAGCTTCTTGACCATCTGTTCATTCCATAATGAAGAAGAAAGCGGATAAGTTAGAGACGCAAGACAAACACATGTAACAATTTTGTAGAAGGAAAAGCACTCGACGTGAAACGAACTCATGACCCTGAGGCACTCGTGTCATTGGAATTGGTTTCTGTCTTCTTCTCTAGCTTCATTCTTTCAAGTTCTGCGACGGCATCCTTTGTCATGGCCGCTTTATCTGAAATGTGTTAAATAGGTCAATAGAGGTTATTACCCTCGTGTTTTTCAGTATCGTCAATATCATATGTTAGGAATAAAAATTGTATTAAGCGAACCTCTGGCGAGCATAATACATTATTTTTATTCTTAATATATGATATTGACGATACCGAAAAATACGAGGGTAATAATCTCTTTATCATATAAGCTCAAGCTTAATACAACGTGTTTTTGTAAACTGTACACGCAACTTTAATTCCAGTCTGCTATTACTACATATTCAAATGAAGTAAACATATGTGTCGCAGTGTATTTTTGAATGGAAATGACGTCAAACTCAAATGACGTTATTTTGGATGTGCTTACATCAAAATAAAGTTATGCTTTCAGTGTCAAATTGCCATTGAAATGTTTTTATTTGATGACTATGAATGCATACACCAATCATGGAGTGTCACCCAAGTATGTTTGCTTAAATGTCAGTAAACCTAGTGCCAAGACCTCGACTAATTTACATCTAATTTGCAAAGTGATCAAATTATTAAAGTATGTGATCTGAAAAATATCACTTTGATTGCACTGAAAATGTAAGATATTATATGATAAAAACATTTATCAAAATGTCACAGAGCACAATTATATGACTGTCATTAACTAACGAATTTGATTATATGTTAATGTATCCACATTTCCAAATCTGAATGCACATTTACCCAGTTTAATCAGTAACTGGGATACTTCTTGTAAAGTAGCAAACTTTTTTCAATTTTTTAACATCAAAACTGTATGGATATACCTTAAATATAAACATGAACTTCAGCTATGATTTCTATTAAATGTTTTATAAATGTCTAGAATATTTTTTCTTTCTGTGGAATTCACATTTTAACAACATTTCGATAGCAATGACAGTATATTATTATCAATTTAAAAACATGGGTATATTGTACCCAGTGTTCTCACTGCTCCATTTAAGCGGGGTGGTCCTCCCTGCTATTGCATTTTTCTGCCCTCCTTTCACGTTCTACCGCCCTTCTTTATTTTTATATGCCCCTCTTTATTTTCCCACACCCATCTCCACTATTTCGTAATGCAATTTTTTTCCCACAAAAAAAAAAAAAAATGAGTAATCACTGGACATCAAAGGATACAAGTCGCAACATGTACGAAAATGCAACTGATGAAAAGAAAACTTCAGTAGCTTACGACAGTTGCCACAGCAATTCTTTATAAAACAACGAAAGTTAAAATGAGTTATCTTGGCTGCCAAATAATAATCTATTTTGCATTATCAAATGTTATGGCTGAGGGAAAGGGTGTTTGTCAAGTGTTAACGTATCGATTTCAAAATTTCAAAAGGAATATCTACATTCAGATTGGGAATGTTTTAGTTCCAAATTGGGAATAAAACATGGCATAGACTTTATGAATGGTGGGGAATGATGCTGATTATCAGAATCTTGAAATGTGGGTAATAAAACCCTGGATACTAAAATGAAATAAAACAAACCGCTATTGTCTTACCTTTTCCTGTTGTCACTGTGGCACCGGGTTTCTTGTGCAGTAAACTGTTGAAGAAATTAGCCAGCATTCCTTCATTGGCAGCACCTGGTGTCACTTTACTGGCATCTGCTGGCTGCAATATTAACATTATGTATAGATATAATCAAACACAAATCAGCTGGTAAAATACAAATGACAGTAACATGCAGTCAGTAAAAATACCTACAGCCAGCACTTTTAGAGAAAAAAATTTAATCCACTAGCCATGGGATCAGTAATTTAAAACATTTACTAGGCACCATTAAAACTTCACTAGTGCTACTTTACTGTAAGTTAATACAATTTTACTAAATAATGGTAATAATAGAGCTTCTAGAAAAAAAATTAAATCCACTAGCAATGGGACCAGTGATTTAAAAGAATTTACTAGCCATGATTAAAATTCACTAGCCCTACTTTACTTTAAGTTGATTAATTTTAGAAAATAATAATAATAATTGGATATGTCACTTAAAGAGGAAAATAGAGCTTTAAAACACTAACACTGGGGGGGGGGATGGGGTCGGGACAGGATATTCTTATTTATAAAATAGACTTAACTGCACCATTTGGCAAAACAAATTCACTAGCCATCGGGCAAGGCAATAGTAGTTATTTACTAGCCCAATATTGAATACCACTAGCCATGGGAGTGGGGCTACCATAAACTGATAGGATGAATGTTCAGTAATGCAAGTCTATGAGAGACATTTTAAAAAACATTTACTATAGGTCCAAAAACCAAATATTTCTAGTCACTATACTTTTTATTATGCAATACTACTGCTCGCCACAAAACAATTCCATTCAGAATATAGTAAAAGAAGCATTTTAAGCAGATATTTTTACAGTTAAATATATGACACTCGTAGAAATGAAGAGACAAGCAGAGTAATTTTTCAGTGTAAATACAACTCAGTCATCTGTTGAGATATACATGTAGTGAAAACATCAAACATATTAATGCTGAAAGAATAAGCCGTCATTAAAGTAGCTGGAAAAATTAACACTTAAAAAAAACCAGAGATAAAAATACAAGCAAAGTTTGTGTGATGCTCAATAGAAACTTCAAGTCAGCACACTGAAAACCACCTACTCTCAACTGCCATGCACAAGATAAATTACAAACTGTAAATAAAGATAACAGGCTTGAAGCCTGATAAAACTTATTACAAACACGTAAGTCATGTTGATTTATCAACTGAACTGAACTGAACAGAACTGAACTGAACTGAAATTTATTTACACTCTGGCCGTAATTCAACGGCATATGATGTACATTGTAAAAATATAATAAAATAAATAAATGACAAGATGGCACATTCGCCATAATAATGTACATCAGATAAAACAAGTGTATACCTATGGATTGATACTTGCATCTGATGATATACACTGCATATACAAATAAAATGAAATTGTAAAAACAGATTTCAGCCATGGGACTTAAGAATATGTAGAATTTGTTTACAGAAAACTGCTAGCTTTCTGAGAACACCAGTTTTTTAACTGTCAAATAGCATTCTAAATTTATAAACATTTGGTCTAGACTGGCAACACTTTAGCAGCAGTCTTGTTCTTTCATCTTAAAAAAAAAATGAGTACAAATGGGGTATTTCTGTTTTGATTAAAGAAGAATTTATTAAACACATTATTAATAAGGTTAATATTAGTCCTTCCCCACCCCTCACCCCAACAATTTACCAACTTATTTTTAATCCTCTTTGAACATGGTAATGATGACTAATGAAAGTGAAAACACAAAAAATTAATAAAAACTAAATATCATGAAATTAAAAGATTATTTTTTAAAAATGTTTTAAAAATAATAATGAAGAAAAAGCATTGAAATGATCACACTATATAAGGCTGCCAGTGATAGCTGCTGCAATTAGTTAACAATGAAGCTTCTTAAATGAATAGGTTCATTAGAGAGAATGATTTTTAAAAACTTACTCTTTGTAAACTCTGCAGATAGAAAAACAATTTATAAAGCTAAGAAATTACAATCAACTACAATACATATACTGATAAATATACAGAACTTCACATCCATTGTTCTCGCTTCCTATTTACTGCACAAGTTTATACTGCACAAGACTATATACCACGAGACCGCTGGTATTTTCTTTCGCAAAATAAACAAGTGCAATAAATAGGAAGCATAAATAACGTATGTGAAGTTCTGTATTTATTACATACCTTTTTTTTTTTATGTTTTACAAAAAATGTTAAATTTATGATCAAAACTCCTTTCCTGGATTTATTAACGTTAAGAATCTTACTCTGCGGCAGTCTTGTGTAATGTTTCAAATATAATGTGACGTAATTTGTAAATCATATATGATGTCAGTAAATAAAAGGCGCTAATTGCAGTACAAATAAAAAGGGAATTCTCCATTTAATAGTTCGATAAAATAAATGTATCACACAGTGTCAAAATGTCTTTATCACTATAGTAAGATTGAATAGGTATGTAATAAAATATAAGCTGAAGCAAACTTGAAGACCACCACGGTAAGAGATAAATATTCTTCACATTTGTTGTTCTTGCAGTGGCTAATGGTATCACAATCACGGACAAGGTCACAATAAAAAGGAAAGGAAAGGAATATTTGCTTGCCGACATCTCAGCATATTTTTAAGTATTTGTTGTGCAACAGATGTTTTTATTGTGATAATTTTTTATTACTAGCATGTATAAAACATTAAATATTGTTTTAATAATAAACGCTTTAAAAGAAAAACAACTATTGCTTTCATAAAAATAAAACTATCACAGATTAGTCATTTTAGAAGATATTTAGATATTCTCTAGACCAAAATATATAAATTATGATGAAAAAAACCCTCTGAACATTGAAATACAGACTAGAGGTGTATTCTTGGCTAGCCTGTTTCATACCCCGGGGTATATTCTGGCCTAGTGCAGTTTATACCCAGGGTATAGTTTGGAACAAGGTATAGTCTGAGCCATTACACTGGACCCAGGCCTCCGATGTTAAAGAAGTGAGACACTGACTGGGACAGAACAACAAGTCTATCAATTGTATAACTCGGACAAGCACTCTACACCTATACGTAAGTGACATCTCTATAATAAAGAGGAATATAAATAAAGGAGGTAACCAAAAACAACCATATACACACACAAAAAAGACATTAGTTTGTTTAACGACACCACTAGAACACATTGATTAATTTATCATTGGCTACTGGATGTCAAACATTTGTTAATTCTGACTAAATCAAAGGATACCCGCTACAGCTTTTCTAATGCAGCAAGATGCACTTTTCCATAGACAGGAAAGCACATACCATGGTCTTTGACCAGTTGTGGTGCTATTCAAAAGATCTTATAGATAAATTATATGAAGTAGTAGGGTATAAATCAAACATTTGTGGAGATCATTGTAGTAGTTTTTAAAAACACCATAACTCGCTGCTGTTAAAATAAATTTAGCTTTTGTTCATAAAACAGATTACATAAAATGTACATGTTTCCGTCTTATTACATGTATGTTACAATTTAATCATCATGAATATGAACTTGAAGTCAGAATATTGCAATCTTCATTTAGGAGTATTCCAGATACCACATGCACATAAATGGGATGATGATAGCCAACATATAAAAGGTGTTACTGCAGAATGACGTATTGCTATGTAAGTTGTTACCTTCATTGCTCGTGGTGTGCTGGTACCAAGGGGTGAAATCATTGCTCGGTCCTGTCTAGCAGCAGGTCCAGGCCGGTGTTGACGTGACGGGGTACCCTCCTGGAATGTGCAAACTCACTGTCAGTTTTGTGCAAATCAACCATCACGATAACTCACTAAGCTGTTTTGAACTAAATTATATATATAGATCTCTCTCTTAGTTAAGTTAAATTGGAGTGGTTGCATTATTCAAAGTATAACACTTGGTCATTTCAGATTTTTGAACATATCTATTCTTGATGTTAAGTGCTTATCAACTGACAGACTAAAAGTAACTACCATTACACATCATTTGCAATGTCTAAAATCCCATTAAAAAGTACAGATATTATTACAGTAATGAAAATGCAATTCTAAAATAAAAAAGGACATCTGTATGAAGATTCCAGGTGGATTAGTTCCCAACAATCTGGTTAACACTGGGTATGTTTTTAAAGGGAAAAAAAAGGAGTCACTCACACCAGCAGGACTGCCTGAACCAGCTGTGGGCTGTTTGCTGAGTAAAACTTGTTGCTTTGCAAGAAACAGCTGTTCTTCTTCTACAAACAACTCAGTGTCGCGCTGCACAGGCTGTAAACAGAGACAAATCATAAAGTGTCAATGTAAACAAACACTGCAGATCGTGAAATTAATGCGATCATAATATCAATGTGAAAAATGCTAGTTGTGTTATTGGCATTAATAATACGACACATTTATTTCTAAATTTTGTCTAGCAATAGTCCAGCAAGCTAAGTGTCACATGCTATTAAAACAAAGACTAAATTTAAGACATATTTATAAAATAACTGGAGTATAATTATAGGCAAGACAGACTACATGTAACTGTCCAAAAGTCCAGCAAAAGCCGATACAATTCATTGTGCGTGAACGGGTTTTAGCATACTAATCACGAGTTCGACCATTTCTTTGTTTTACAGTGCAAGTCGACATATCTTAGGAAGATATAGTTGTAAAGGTAAATATATGCTAATGTTTAGCCACATTAGGTAAATCATTGCTGCAAAAATATTTTTGAGTTGATCTCGCCAAAAACACTAGGACTACACAGGTTTTAAAATTTTTAGAGTACACAAACAAGCTAGTGAGTTGATCTCATTGAAGATGCCGGTAACTCTGATTTAACCGAAATGTACACTGACATGTGTCATTAGGAAAGTAATATTTCAAAGGGAGGCCACTCACATTAATTTCATGTTGCATTTTAGTCTGCCCACAGACATACACATTAATTTAGGGACTCATTTATTTCAGGATTTACAGTAAGCAGTGGATTTTCTGTTTTATTGTTTTAACATCTTCCAAGTTTAAGGTTACACACGACCATTAATTACTCCATGCATTTCATAACAATTTCTGTTAGAATATGTGAAAGATACAACACTGTTGAGAAGGTCAGGAGACTACTAATTTTAGGGAGTTCTCTCAACTGACAAGTACGGTGTAAAAAACCCGACGTAAGTCGACTACAAAGATATTCAGTTAACAGCCCTCATGAATGATCACTGCCGTGTGTAGCTGTTATACAAGTGACACTATACCATATGCACAGTTGTTAACAGTTAGTACTACTTACATTTTTTTTTATAACATGTAACTTCAAACCAATGGGTTATTTAAATACTACAGATACTGAACAATTAATCTATATCACCTTTGTTCATTTTATGCTTGTGCTGTATATAACATGTTAAATTGCATTAATGTTTTGTGCATATCATGTTTTGTTGCATTTTATTTTATCACACACAAACACACGCACACACAAACACACGCACACATATATTAGGAATATTAGCTTAATGTCACTTCCTCACATTCTGAACTACTACTGGTGTCTTACATTTGGTTATTTCAACAGTCTTGTCTACAAAATGTGATACCCACCATCCCACATAAGCTACTCCTATCAATTAAACAAGGGGTGTGGTTTACATACCAGTGTATGCAATAGGCAGGAAAATATGATTAAACAAATTACCAATATCATAGTGGGTTTAATGAGGCGAGTACACGCAAGTGAAAATAATTCTTAGTCAAAGCTTAATGACTGAAATTTACCACCATTTTCATCTCAGACCAACTGAAAATGACACAGAAATCTAAATACGATACAGTGGGTTTAATGAGGCGAGTACACGCAAGTGAAAATAATTCTTAGTCAAAGCTTAATGACTGAAATTTACCACCATTTTCATCTCAGACCAACTGAAAATGACACAGAAATCTAAATACGATACTAAAATGTAAGGGAAAACCCACAAGCGATGTTCATCACTAATTTACCTTTCTCATGACTGGTTTCACTATGACGTCTTCAAATGCATCGTCTGGCTTCATATTCCTCATATTTTCATATAATATACTAATTTTCTTTTCATTATCCCATCCGGCTGGTCTGTTAGGTGAGAAAGAAAATTAACAATCAGAAATTATTAAATTTAACTCATAAGAATATATTAAATACAATTATTTTATTACATTAACGATACATGTACATGATGTAGTTATTCAAACAAACTATTTAAATCATTTACACAGCACTACTAAAGTGAATTTCATGCAACATTGGAAATACCATTTATAATGTAATATAACTGTATGAAAATGTTATCTTTATTTTTAAAATTTAAAGATTTTTAAATTATAATTAAAAAATAATTAAAAATATTAAATATTAGGAATATTAGCTTAATGTCACATCCTCACATTTTGAACTACTACTGGTGTCTAATTTGGTTATTTCAACAGTCTTGTCTACAAAATGTGATACCCACCATCCCACATAAGCTACTCCTATCAATTATCTGTAAGGTATTTGACAGGGCAGTACATACCACATTCTTTCATATACCAACAGTTGTGACGGTGAACTCTTGACCCCCAAAGACGTGTAATCTATGATCAATGCATCTCAGGCTAGTACTCTACCACCAAGCTACATTCCGTCCCTTTCATACTACATTGTATAAATTATGTAATTATAGAAATTTATTCTCCTTCCATGCGAAATATTGCCTACAGCAATTTTAAACTATCAATGTTTGCAACAAATAAACAAACATGATTTATTGTCTGTATATATATGGAATAACTGGTTACGGTCTTAAGATATCAGCTTTATCCTGCGAAGGTTAGAATGGCGAATGCAGCGAGGCTCTGCCGAGCTGCATTCGCCATTCGACCTGAGCAGGATAAAGCCGATATCTTAAAACAGTAACCAGTTATTTCTTTTATCCTGCAATCCTACAGGAATATTCGGAAAATCATTATTTATTCCTGTTTTGTGTAAGCAAAGCGAGTATTGTCTACCTAGCAAGGCTTTTGCTGTATGATGTCATGCAAAATACATGACGTCATTATTTGTAAGACGCTGGCTACATTTTGTCACATTAAAAAATAGTTTTTGAACTCTAATTCATAAATAAATATACAAGTTTCGTATTGTTATCACAAAACTAAAAGTTATTTGTATTTATTGCACTTCAACAAATGATTTAACGAATATGTTTATTGAAATTCTACTCTGAAATACTCGAGTCGAATCGATCTTATGTCACGTGACCTATATTTCCGTCTCAAAAAGCTATATTTTTGGTCAGTGACCAAAAATATAGAAATTTATCTAGTCATCATATCTTGCCACTAATTATAGTGATTGCAGGATAAAATCATATTTTTTTTCAGTTTTAATAATCAGGAGAATTAAAAATTCGGAAATCATAATAGAAAATGTTCTTTCAAGTTATCTCCCTTTAGTACAAAAACATTATTTGGCACCAACAATCAAGTCCATCTCTACTACTAATAATTATAATTATGGGAATAAAAGGAGCATTTGCCCTGCCATATCCCCCATCTTGACTGATATTCCAGACTGGCTAATAAAATGTTTTATGCAGCTTTTGTTTGTACAAAAAGAGAAGTGATATGTATAAGTTTATTATTATTATTAAACAGATATGTAATGACTTCATTTGAATACTTGTGTCATTCAAATTCAAAAAACATTTATGTAAACAAAGGATAGCAGCATCTTAAATTATTTTCACCTCTATAAAAATAATTGTGAGTTCTCTCTTGGGTTGATAATTTATTTATATTATATGTTGGTTTATTTTTATTTCTAATAAATATAGAAAGAGAATAACTAGTTAATGACATCGAAAATTGACTTGAATGGGAATGGGAAATTTCACAAGGCTTTGCAGAGCAGAATTTCGCATTCGACCTGAATAGGATAAAGCAGATTTATCTGACATCATTAACTAATTATTTTCTTAATCCTGCAGCCCATAAACATTTAAGGGGAAGAGATATTATTTCTGGTATTTCAGCCACATTGTACGATCACCTAGAAGTCAAATGAGTAATTTTGTAATGTAGGTATACATGCAATGTCACACAAGTGACGTCAAAAAGTTGTATCCTGCTACTATACAGATGTAATTTTGCTTTATCCGTCATCATATTCTGTTAACAGAAACGGTAGTTGCAAAATAAATACATATAAACACTTACACAAACACCATGTCCTTCTCGACAACATACGCTGTTGACAAGAATGGGAAGCCATATATTCTGTGAATTAAATATTTATAGAATAGATCACAGTTTCTGTCTTCTTTGACCGATGTGTAAAATAAAGCAGCACCATCTGATAACAAGGTCAAGGCAAATTCAACAAATAATGTAATTAGATATCGGATAGCCAACTGATTCAACATACCACCACAAGCTGTGAATACTGACATCAAATGAGAAATTGCAATTTTTTTAATAAATGAAAGAAAGAAATGTTTTATTTAATGACACACTCAACACCTTTCATTTACCGTTATGTTGCATCAGACATATAGTTAAGGACCACACAGATACTGAGAAAGGAAACCCGCTGTCACCACTTCATGGGATGTCCTTTTCGATTGGCAGCAAGGGATCTTTTATATGCACCATCCCACAGACAGGGTAGTACATCCCACAGCCTTTGATATACCAGTCGTGGTGTACTGGCTGAAAGAAGAAATAGTGCAATGGCCCTACCGACGGGATCAATCCCACACCGAATGTGTATCAAGTAAGCGCTGTACCACTGGACTATGTCCTGCCCCCTTTTAATTTACGAATAAAAAAAGTAAAACATTTGGTTTTAATATGTACATGGTATTTCTGGCTTACAGAGTTTTATACCTGCAATAGTAACTTTGTCATATGTTGTTTTTGTTTGTTTTTTTAACGACGCACTCAACACATTATAATTACGGTTATATCGGCGTCGGACATATGATTTTGTCGAGAAAAAACCCCAATGGTTAGATGACAGGGATCGATCCTAAACCGACCGCGCATCAGGCGGGCACTGTACCACTGGGCTATGCTGCCCACTTTGTCATATGTAGTCCAGACCTTTGTTTTTAAGGTACATGTACACGAGTATGATGACTCAAATAAATGTAATTTCAATCTGATGAGTGTGAAAAACATGTCGCACTTAATGCATGTAAAATAACTTTGTATACGATTACCACTATATAAAAAAAATCTGCAATTTTTATACCTTACATAGCAAATAGAAAAACATGTTTAATAATTAAATAAAATGATTTAAAATGTGTTTATGGCAGTTTTCATGAAAGCTTTTAATATATACCTGATACAGTGTATTTCTCTTTGCTGAGCAAATCGGTAAATACTTCGCTTCATTAATTTTGTGAATTTTAAGAAAATCAAGGATTTTGTGAAACCACTCAGGGTTAGTTCTGGGTGATAATAACATTTCGACAAATCATCATACAAATGCAAAATCTATAGCTATTTTCCAACTAATTATTAATGATTACACAAAAAAATGTCTTCACCGAGTTAATATAAAATTTGCCAATTGTTCTTAAAATTCACAACTGACGAATTTGGCGAGTAGCAGAGCTAAACTTGCCATTGAATGAAACAATAAATACTCTAAATTACTTTGTCACTACCTTCACAATCTTACTTACATACAAAAGGTAATCACTATTATACAATCATGCAATTAGCTATTTAAGATATTGTGAACACGGTAGAAAGGATACACTTCAAACAAAATTTTCTAACATGCTGCTGAATGAAATCGAAGTGTTCTTCCTTATAGTCATGTTCCCTTTCTAACGTTGAGATTGCGTCACTCTGCAACGAAAACAGTGTCACCTATTAGACAAAAACTAACAGCACCACCACAAAATTCAGCAACATTCACTAACATCACTCATAAAAGTTAATGTTAACTTTCTTTAACAACACCATTAATTTATTTATTATCAGCTTTTGGATGTCAAACATTTTGGTAAAATTGACATATAGTCTAAGAGAGGGAACGTACACATTTTTTTTATCACAGTGAAACTTTTCAAGACTGGACCCTGTGTAAACTGGAATTCCCTCAAAACCAGACATTTTACAGTCTCTTTCTTAAAACCAGGACGTAACTTAACCTCTCTAAACCAGATCCATCTTAGAGGCTTTAGAGGGGTTTTACTGTAGTAGCACAGGATAGCACATACCACAGCCTTTGTTATACCAGTCATAGTGCACATGCTGGAACTAGAAATAGCCCAATTGGTCCACCGACAGGGATCGATCCTAAATCGACCTAACATCAGGCGAGAACTTTACCACTGGTCTACGTCCTGTTCCAACATCAGTGATAATGCATACAAAGAGGTGGTGAATATCAAACAGTTGGAATCTACGTAATGAACTTATTTTGTCTCGAACATTTAGATTATAACAGTTTATTCTAGTCTACCAAAAAAAGATAAATGTTGCATTCATTGATTTGTACAATTTGTACACTTATATTTATATACTCAACATAAAACATCTGTATTGTTAAAGTGCAGGAATGTGAGAGGGTCTGGAACAAAGAAGCTTATTGCGGCCGGGTTCAAGGGGCCGCTCAAGGGCTTCTGAAGTAAAATTGGTATTTGCAACCCTTGGAATTGTCAAAAATGGCATTCAATGCTAACAAATCTAAACTGGTTACAACTTATAATATAAGGCACACATCATAAACTTGAAACTGTGAAAACATGTAAATGAACCTTGTGTACTGAACATCGTGGTTTTTTTTTTTTTTTAGACGAAATGGAAAAGCGTATTTTCACGTTTCAGCGAAGCTCTCACATCCCTAAAAGAGGCAGACCCCAATTTTTAAACAATATGACATGTTTTTCACTATTAAAGCCGTTTTTGATCATTTAAATTAGTAGTAGTTACATTTTATTATTTAGACTATATATTTTTCATACAACTATAAAGTGCTTCTGGTCATTCATGTTTTTTGTGAAATAGTGTTAAATCTCAACTTGTGTAGTGAATTGTGACGTGATACTGAACATGTTCACTGCAATGCTATAATTTTACTTTCACATACCTTGTTATGGCTATCATTATTGTCCATGTATGTATTATTTTACTTTTAGACAAATTGAATACTGTAAACCGTAAAAAATATGCGTGCGTATAAATTTTGCGTCGTTCACGTCCAACCTTATGTCGCGAAATTAATACGCACGCACTATTTTCTAGTTTGAAGTGTGAAGTGTGCTTAAAGTTTTGTTTTGAAATACTTTATTGAGAATAAAATTCACAAAAGGATTCACTCAACAGGCAAAGCCTATACACGAACTCTCCTGGATGGCGACTAATCGTTAATTGTTTTATGTAGCTTCAATCGATGGTGACTAATCGTTTGTTGTTTTATTTACCAAAGGGTGTTAACAGTTAACAACTGAAGTTGTGAATTGTGATTCTAATACAGGTGAGGTGGGTAGGGCCTAATCCCCTCTATAGACTCTGTACCAGGCACAATTGCTTAATGTAGGACAACAGAATATTGATTTACAGACAGTAACATTATAACAATTACAGTGAGCTGTCTTTATCCACTTTTATTTTTTGGAGCTGTCAACGGTCGTTCGCGAAATGTACACGTCGCGAATATCCGCTAAGGTGTACATTCGCGAAAAAAACATGTCGCAATATTAATACGGTTTACAGTATTTAAAGTGGCTCCTTTATCAGCCTTAATTGTTGTCTCTGTGCATACAAAGCTGTTAAAAACAAAAAACAAATCAGATTGTATCCAGTCAATGCCATGCATGTAACAAACCTTTGTTATAACTACAATTATTGGAATCCCTAAATTCTGTGACAGTATGGTCTCTCCAAGTGGAAGCAGAGCTCTTTCTTCGTCTGACCCCGACGATGTTGGATGTAATGGGTTCATATCTCCACGGTGTGCACTGTGACTGGTAGGCTGGCCCTCTTCAGGCTCGGTATATTCTTGGAAAAACCGCACCACTGAAAAAGAGCACCACAAAAAGATCATTAAAACGGTGACATCCTGATAACTTAATAGGCACTAACAAAAATCATGAGTATATATCAAAATTGTGGTGTGTGCCAAATGGACAAAAACAAAGAAAGAAAACAAAGCTGAAATATGACAACTACATGTAAATGTATATTTTATAATAAAGATCACTTGTCTCCATTTTGTGTTCTTTTCGTGGAAAGATCAACTGATGGGTGATCATGTGCAGGACAATATCAGTTCACGAGTGCAAGATAAACGGTTTTGCCAAGTAGCGAGTTGGGTTTTCTACTTATTACCCATTATCAACATTTATCATTTCATGGAAGGAAGGAAATGGCTTATTTAACGATGCACTCAACACATTTTATTTACGGTTAAATGGAAAAAAATAAGAAATGTTTTATTTAACGACGTATTCAACACATTGTTTTTACAGTTATATGGTGTCAGACATATGGTTAAGGACACAACAGATATTGAGGGAGGAAACCTTCTGTAGCCACTTCATAGATTACTCTTTTCAATTAGCAGCAAGGGCTTTTTCATAAATCCCAATGACAGGATAGCACATACCACGGCCTTTGATGTACCATGGCTGGAACAAGAAATAGCCCAATGGGCCCACTGATCCAAGCCAAACTGACCGCGCATCAATCAGTCGGTCCAGGATCGATCCCCGTCAGCTAACCACTGGGTTTTTTCTCAACATAACCATATGTCCGACGCCAATATAACCGTAATTATAATGTGTTGAGTGCATCGTTAAACAAACCAAAAATAAAATAAAATGATAACACATCTATGTATCACTGATAATGTAAGTATTATGGCATGTAGTGAAAGTGATGGTCTCACTTTGGTTGTTAAGATATTGCTGACCAGCAAATGCTTTTAATGACACAATATGGAGCAAAATGTTAACTAAATTCACTAACAAGCTAATATGAAAACCATGTCATTTATAGGTGTATAGCTTTGTAAATTGTAGGGTATTTTATTATTTAGGCAAGGAAAACCAGAATTTGGCTGAAAGTTTTTTAATTAAATTTGCCAAATTACTATTAACAATGAATAGTAAATTACGTTTACTGATTTTGAGCTTTTTGACAGTTAACACCATTTAAAATTTTATGTTTCATTGTTGATTGTTTTATGAATTTTACTGTCCTTTTGATCACACTCTGTTTATTCTTGATTGTACAATACTCTAATCGGACACAATTTGTTTTAGGGGGTGAGGAACAATAAACATATATATGTACAGGTATGTGACATTTTTATTGCTGTCAGTTCCAAAGTATGGTCCTTTTGATCAAGTCAATCCTTAGGGTCTCGAAATTACTATATTTATGTAGGGTCAAAATCACATATTTCTTTTTGGAAACTTGGGTCAGTGATAATGTTTTCTCGTTGTAAAGCTGAATGGATAAAAGTTAATAATTAATAGTTAAATTTGCTCAATGTAATTAATATTTCCCCCCTTTTTTAATGACTGTTTAAAAAGCATTTGTCATCACGATTATGTTCATGCTGTTCCAATTGTGTAATGTTTACATGAAATTAACTGATCTTATCTTACATTAGATTCATTCAAAAAGAGTAGTTAGTGGCCACTGAGTGGGAAAAGGCACAGCCCTCTCCCTTCTTTTACTTCAGTTATAGAACAATCACAGACACACACACACCCAGTCTGTCACAGCCCAGTGCAATTTGCTGCTAACACTACACGTATGCTGCACCCTGCGTGAGTAATAGTCCATAACTGCATTGTGTTCATCATGTCAAAAATTAAATAATACTGTTATAACAAACTGTAGATAGGTCTTTAAAAAGGTTCTTACTACATGTACCTAAGGGCCTTATTAAAATTGCAGCAATTCACTTTTTTTAAGCTTTAAGTTACAACATGTTTTTTGTTGTGGTTTGATGGGAGTTTTATAACAAAAAACATACTATACCGGTAGACTAAGTCATTTTAAAATAAGAGTCTTAAACGGCAATGATCATTACATCTGCACTACGGTGACAAATGTAGCACAATATTAAGAAAAGAATGTAGCACCTGCTTCTATTTAAACATGACTGATAGAATCAATACACAAGCTGCTGCTTGAGGTATTATGAACTGCCAGGAGATCAATACAGTTATACCATCAGACAAATGCAGTCTGACTAACAGCCACTGCTGCAACAGACAGCGCAACATTGCCTACTGACGTTGGACAGGCAGGGTGGTTAAGCCATCAGCTCTTAAAAAGCACAGGAACTTGACTTTATAATAACTGTTCAATTCATTTCAACTTATTTCCGTGCTTATATCCAATTAAAGTTCAAGCACATTGTACTGGACATATATCTCAGCTACCTGGGCTGTCTCCCAATGACACAGGTACCACTAAACAGAAACTACTAGTGTGTGTGTGTGTATATATATATATTTATTACCCCAGCGGGCACTCGGAACCGGGGAAATATAAATCATAATTTCCCTAGGGAC